>JAODLI010074584.1:0-13044 GCA_027575585.1 Percopsis omiscomaycus | reverse complement strand
AGCTTCTCACCCTATCTCTAAGGGAGACGCCAGCCACCCTCCTGAGGAAACCCATTTCAGCCGCTTGTACCCTGGACGCTTGTAGACTTTAATGTAAGTTTTCATTTTAAATAATCAACATTCAATCATAACATTGTTGGGGCCTCTATATTACACACTTAATAATATTATAAAATAATATATGTAATATGATGTAGGGTTTATCTTTCAGTTCACCTACAGTTGTATTCTCTTTAAAACCTATTTTAGATTAGATAATAATGTGACAACTGTACAATTGTTGTACTGTAATGGCAGATTTGTATTCCAGTCCTGTCCGCTGTAGCACCAGACACACCTGTACACTGTACCTGTTTCAGGTTACTGATTTTCCTCACCATGGTAACACCTATTTATAGGCGATTTATACGCAGCACAGAGACATGGCAAGGTCACCATAGATCTTTTTGTGTGTGTGCGCATGCGTGTGTTACAATAACATTGCTTTTTCTGTTATCCATACACATTTTTGGTTCAGTGACCTTGGCCATTAATAAAAGACCAGGATTTATATGTGTATGGGAGTGTGTGTGTATGTGTGTCTGTGTGTGTGTGTCCTTGGCTTGTGGGAACATGTGATTCAGCTTTGAGAGGCAAAGCTTTGTTCATTGTGCTGACTGTGAACCTTTCTTTGTCCTTATATCATTTGTGCCACTGTCTTTTTTTGTAGTCTGTAATCAACAGTATACGAGTATGACATGTACAATTGATCAGTCAATATATTGTATCTATCAACCTCACTATCTATTTTTTTGATTCATTTGAAAAAATCTTATATTCAACACTTTGCCTGTTTTTTCTCCATCCATCTCTTTGCTTTACAATGTTGTAGTGCTGACTGCCAATTTGTCTCCTGGAGAGAAAGAGAGAGAGAAAGGTCATCGCACTATACAGTATATCACTGCTGTCGTAACATAAATTGTCTCTTGCAGGGTCAAAGGTGAACTGATTCAATTTCAACTGAAATAAATGTTCTTGTTCACTTAAATCTGCAAGATGATATTTTCACAGCTGAAATTTCCACCACCTTGACCAACTGACCTCAGCTTACAGGGACCTTCAGAGTCAGTCACACAGCGCTGACTTTGTTTTGTTGAATATGAAAACAAGTCTGGTAAACGATTAGGAAGTTTGAAGGAATGTCTTGATTCTAAGAAGTGTGCCACTGTTTTTATCCATAACACAGAATGGCGGTCAAAACACAACATAGACTTTGGAAACTTACAAGAGTGACATTAAAACTAAACAAAGTCCTATTTATTACAGGATCCACTCTATGGGCTGGTCCTCCTATTTCATAGAATATATGGGCTACCATCTCTTAAAAAAAATTGTTCCTCACCTCGTCTTAATTTTTACTTCTCTAAATGATGTTATGGTCACCGAATAGTTTAAGTTTAGTCTACTGTTTTCACTACACGAATGCTAAGTATTGTATAGTATGTGTATAATACTCTCTTGACTGCAGAAGACAATACCATTCTTATTAAAGGCAATTACAGAGCTATGCATGCTACAATTCCAAAATGTATGGTCTTTGCAAATGGTGTCATAACAAAGCCAACAGCAGACAACATTAAATGCTGGAAATGACTAAAGTATTTCCACTAAATCTTTTTACTGTCTCCAAACTAACGCAGACACGTGACCCAGCACAGGGTTTGTATTTATGAAACAGGGGAAATTAAAGGCTGTTTTCTCTCTGTGGTATTTAGGGTCAAAGCAGTAACTTGTGTTGAGTATCATGTTTATTTTGTTTTGATCCAAAAAAATAAAAATAGAAATGTCCAATAAAAGACTAATAATTTCTGCTGGTGACACAAGACAATGGAATGTGATCATCAAGCCAAGTCAAGTTTATTGAAAGTGCATTATCACAACGTCACAAGACCTTTACGTACGTAGAAGAGAGTAAAAGAAAGAAAATAACATATAGAAAATAAGGCAACTCCGAAAAGGAGAACAGAAGCAATAAGGGTAACACAATCCAAGTCAAGTGTATTTATATAGTCCTTAATCATGCTATAGTCTCAAAAGGACTGCACAGGCCCACATTTCACAGGGAAACAAATGACGCGCCCTGCACCCTTTCCTCCCACCGGGGGAAGGAAAAATTCCCTAAAGGACCACTTAGGAAGAGAAGATGGACGAAACCTTGTGAAGGGAGCGCAGAGGGAGGAGCCCAACCCTTCCAGAAGGCTAAGCACATTCCACCGACACACACCTTACCATCATATTGATGATCATTGAGAATGTATCAGTCAGATGTGTGTGAGCCAGGGGTGGAAAGTAACGAAATACATTTACTCACGTTACTGTATTGAGTAGTTTTTTTGTGTATTTTGTATTTTTCAAGTAGTTTTTAAAATCGGTAATTTAAATTTTACTTGATTACGTTTTGAGTGAAGTATTGTATTTCGCTACATTACAAATCCCATCTGTTACTAAGTAAAAAAAAAACTTCAACTAACAAAACCTGAAAGGAATAAAACACAAAATGTGTATACATTTGTATAGATTTTTATACATTTGTGTCAATTTTTCTTTAGTAAAAAACTAAAAAGTTTTGGATTTATGACCCCTTGTCTTACTTTCACTATATGGGAGAGATCCCCCCACCCCGTTTTACTTTTTTTTTGTAATGTAACTAAGTAACTTTTACTTTAAGTACATTTTAAATTAACTACTTATTACTTTTACTTGAGTAATTTTTCAGATGGATAATTTCACTTGTACTTGACTAATATTTCATCCAAAGATCTGTACTTTTACTTGAGTATGATATTTTAGTACTTTCCGCCTCTGGTGTGAGCCAGGGTCGGCGTCAGAACGAAGCTAATGGGGGGGGGGGGCATTTGGGTAGACGCGGGGAGGGGACACCAAAACTGACTTTCGAGAAATCTATTATTATTATTATGTTTGATAATATGAGCTTGCTGTAGTCAACGAACACAGTAGGCAGTCTAATTTCGAAACATGCTGCAAAGTCTCTCTGCTTTTCTCTCTTACACACACACTGCACTGCACACCCACACAGCACAGAATTGTGCCTATACGTGCAAGCCACGTCTTTCTCTCTGTCCCTCTCTCACACACACACACACGCACACGGTGTGCGTCATTAGAACGTAATGGTTTGAAATAGACTAGCTTATACTACACTCTTACGAAGAAATGCAATATTTCATCATTTTGCCTAATAATCATGAACGCCAAGGCTGGCATCAAGTGAATTAAACCCAAGTCTTACTTTTAGAAGAGTTGGAGGCGGCGGGTGCTTGTGTTGAACCTCCTAAGGACGGTGTCCTTTCTGAAATACTAACTAACTGACCTACGTATCAATGTAATGACAACAACAAATCACCAGACCAATGAGCACACTACTTGCCCAAATGTGACCTTACGCAACTACTGTAAGCTGTGTTTTTTCTTTCTTAGTTTTGTTTTTATTTCATTTCATTTAATTAAAATGTTTTCACGTTTAATGTGATAAATAGAAATCAATAAAATGCTAAGTTTGACACCAAAGGCAGCCTGTGATTGGGGGGGCACAGCAACTCGTTTCGGGGGGGCATTGCCCGCGAATGCCCCCCCCCCCATGACGCTGACCCTGGTGTGAGCAACAGAGAGAAGGGTCTCCTAAGGTGTGCGTGTGTTTAGTCTTTAACTAATGGTTTCACTTTCTCCTATAGCAACCTAAAAACACATGACTAATGACATTTCACGACGAGACACATTTGTTCTAACATAAATACAGAGTCGAGTGTGTGAAGAAGAAAACCTGTCCATTGATTGCATAGGAGCCATATGCCGTGGCCCATCAGATTTTAGTGTGTTGTGTTTGTGTTGGGCATCAGCCTCCGAGATAACGGATGTCACGCATGTCACATGGGTGTGGGCGTGGATGGTGTTTGAGTGAGCGAGGGAATATATTCACCGGTATGGCGGCATGGAGAGGGGGGGATTGAGGGAGAAGGGTTTTTTTGTTGACCGCATGTAGCACATGTAGCGCATGTAACGCGTTGAACGAATAGATTCTTAATACCGTGTTCATATCCTCTGCTCGCATTGCTTGTTTAACATTGGATGAACGACACAGATACCGGTGGAAATAAATGATCAAACAAAGGTGATTGGAAGCCAGACTTTATAGTGCATGATCAGCGAGTCAGCAGTCTCTAAGTGGCTTTAAATTTGATCGTGATCACTATAGATTAGCTAGAATCTAATTTGGTCTGGCCTAAGCAGTGGCGGGAAACTCCTATTGTGCACTAAAAGTAACACAAGCACATCAGAAAATGAAGCGTTATCTACTCATCTATAAAAAACATAATGTGGAATCTAGTTTGCTATAAAGCTATGAACAGAGATCACTGCACACACACCTTTTAATTGGGCTGAGTCCAAATACAATCCAATAAAACAGAACTTTGGCACATTCAGATCACATTCAGAATTTCTTGGAGAATATACAGTATTGAGCCAAGCTTTCAGTCACACGGCAGACCTTCGGCAGGGCATACGGCATTCTCAGATGAAGGCAGCAAGGTTAAACTTAAGTTGAACAACAAATCCTTTTTTACAGTCTACATTACATCGATTGTATTACAATTGAACTGTAAAAATGTATACTAGAATATTTAATCCAATATGTGGATGCTAATACTCATGGAGGGGTCTTTGGAACCTTGCCAGCCGTTATTTGCCATAAAAGTGATGCAATGTTTCCCCTGCAGTAAATTGGTTAAAAGTTCAACCATCTATAGAATATATCTCTGACATGCCAACAGCCAATGTGTGTAGTACGCACAGTACGTGCATTTGCAGTGCATAGTTATATGCACGCGTCATGTGTGTGATTGTATGCATGATAAAAATGTGCTTTAACCTTTGACAAAATCTAGGTCACATGTCTAGCCCGCCTGCCTTATGGATAACCCCATTCAGGAGGTCATACAGAGTATTGCAACATCGGCAGCCTGGTTTCAGCCTTGCATGCTTGCTTTTTCTTAGTTGAACCGTCTGCTTTTAGGATCAAACGATTTCCTTTACAGGACACTGTGACCAATTAACAGCACATGGGAGAGAAATTCAATCCACCAAGCCACCCGAAAGATGTCAATGAAAATGCTATTTATCTTCGAGTTGCAGATTACTTGGCAATACTTTTAACTTGGTAAACTATATAAAGTTCTACTGGTTCTTTGGTTAAAAAGGGGCAGGATAGTCTAGCGGCCTAGGTGTTGGACTCTCAGCCGGAAGGTTGTGTGTTCAAGCCCCAGAGTTGGAGTACCTGTAAGCATCCTTAAGCAAGATGCCTAATCCCTATCTGCTCCATGTAATTGCAAGTTTTGGCAGATGCTTTTACACAAAGCATCTGCCAAATTGACAATTACATTGTCAAAAAATCTGTGCTGTGAATATCGTTAATGCAAACAAAGCCACAGTATTGAAGTCGACAATTGAAAATCCTTTTCACACAAACTATAGCTCCTTTCTTCAGCTATAGCAAATCACATAACCTGTTTCCAAGCTGTTTCAGCATCTGTAGTACTACAGAATGGCGTGTCTTTTTTTCTGCTCTCGTGGTCCCTCTCCCCCTCTCCCCCTCTTCCTGGGCTGTCATAGGCTTGTCGACCTCTACCTTTCACCTCTGCACAGAGGTCGCCCCCCCCCCCCCCCTACATACACACACACACACACACACACACATCAGTCTATCAAGTAGGTACCTGATAGACTGATGACAGAATAAAGGCCTAAATCCACCAAGATGCTGGCGGTCAACAAATGCAACAAATTAATCTTCTGGCAGGGAAAGATTAGATAATAAGGAATAATGATGAAGGGATTTACAGGTTTATGCCCTACTTGGCCAACTGTTTAGACTGCCAAGATCGGTATTACTCATTGACAAAAGTACTACTAAGTTTGTCAATGGGAGCAAACACTGTGGATAACATTCCGGGTACTGGCATAAACACTATGGCTAAAAAAGTCATGTAGGGAGAGTTATAGACGCAGTCATAGCCTAAAGACAGAGCATGCATCATTTCTCAGTAACATTTCTCCCAAGGAATATGCCGTTACTAGATCATTAACGTTATATGAAAAGCACAGTCTGATCAAGTAGCCGTTGGTACACAAGTAATTAGGTCATGCTTGCAGCTATCTACAGTCCCCATGGACTCGGTTGGCCTGGAAGTACTGTGAAAGATGATGTGAGATACTAAGAAGCTCATTAAAAACACACAGAGGAATTACAATGGCCCACACAGGTAGTTCAATTCAGTGTACAAGGCAATGGAAAGATTGCATTGTAGCTAACAAAAGTAAAAATCCATCAGGTAAATCACTCAAATCAAAAAATCTCAAATGAACACTGTGGGTAAATGTGTTAGAAGATAAGAACAGATTAGGTAAATCATTGGTAAAGGACAAACTGTAACTCCAGGTTACACTAGTGGAAAGAAAAAGAGAGTAAAGTGTAATTATATAGACCTGTTGTTTGAATTCACCCTGGTTTAGATTCGGTACAACTGGACTCTCTCTGTTGTTAGTTGTTTTGTTGTTTAACATGTTCTTTTTCAACACAGGTATCACTGCAATAAATAGATACACACACAGACTAACTGTACAAGCCCACTGACTGACACACTGCCGAACAATTATATTCGAGTATGTGTGTACGAGGAGCACATTAGAGCGATAGGATGAACGTCAGAAATGTGTCAACAGTTACAGATTAAACTAGTGTAAGGCTAGACACGTGGATCTCTGTATTGGGGAACAGATGCCATTTAAAGTCAGTTTAAGGTTAATCATTTACATTAAATCAGTTACACACAAATAATCAATCTGGTTATCAAAGCCATTGATTTCTTGGGGGGATCAGCCCTTTTTGCATTACAGGGCTCTTAAATAGCAGCCTGTTTTGTGGAAATTGTCTTTCTTTTCCAGTCAAACATCAAGATACTTTTGACAGCGACAACAGGTCAGAAAAGCCTTCGACAGCTGATGCAACATGACTGGTGATTATACTATAGTGGTGTTATTTTAACTGGATTTCCTCCAGGGGTTCTAACGCAGGTGGTGTTTAATAGTTCTGGTTTGGAGACTCTTCCCAACGCTAAGCCAACAATGGTATTCTTTGGAAAATTGCCTATAACTGCAGCTTATTTTCATTTCCCATTGAACTTGCAATGTCTCTGCTGTTGCTGCCTGATAGACCAAAGAGAAAGCTGACCCGGCTGGGGATGATGGCCCATAACCTCTGAGTGTTACACAAGACAAGTATGTTGAGTCTCTTGGATACTGTTTGTTACAGCTGGACACAAGGAAGTTGTGAAAGACTTCATGATTGCATTCTGTTAGAGGTTCAGATTACTACGGAGGTTAGTTTGCATCGAGCAGAGCAGAATTGAAACAAAGGAGACACAGATGTCTGCTTTCCAACAACTGAAAAAAAGGGAGACATGCTAATAGGATTGACTACCTTGTGCGGTAAGACAAATAAGGGGCAGGATAGTCTAGTGGTCTAGGTGTTGGACTCCCAGTCATAAGAGTTGGCCTACCTGTAAGCATCCTTGAGCAAGATGCCTAACCCCTACCTGCTCCATGTAATTGTGAGTCGCTTTGGAAAAAAAGCATCTGCTAAAGGCCAAATTGTAAAAATTGTAAATCAGGGTTTCACAGTTTCCCAGATTAGTGACACAGCATCCCAAAAACCAAGGCACTTCAGTTTGCGTTTCTCTATGCGAGTGTGTGTGTGCATCCGTGTCTGTGCACGTAGAGGCATGCCTGTTTATGCACCTGTACAGAAATGTGCTTGTTCACAGCCGTTACGACTCCAGCTGGTGAGGGGAAATGCAATGCACTGATAACATATCTCATTCAGAAAGGCCAAAGGGAAGATTTTGAACACATTTTCCCACACGCTGGAATTGCTAAATGTTGTTGGTTGGCACTGGTTCGGTGATGATGTGTGCTCTATGCTGAAAACGTCTGTTTGTTCTCTATTGAGGCTATAGAAGTGGTGAGTTATTTACTTTTATGACACAATCGTTTTTCTATTAGGAATGAAAATTGTTGGCTGTGGAAAAAGTGATTTAAGACAATGACAATAAGTCCAGGAAGACTGTCCAAATTTTGGAATGGAAGTGTGTGAGTGTGTGTGAGTAGCTGACAGAGAACAGACCTGCAATATAGGCAAACTCTACTTATTGTTGATCCAATTATTAGCAGTATCACCTTAAAGCCCCCGGAGGAGAATCTATCTTGGGGTCATTAAATGACTAATAAACAAACAATGAACTTTAGCAGAGGAGATAAAATACTGAGCTCAAGAGAAATGCAAATTATGCAAATATATGTTAGACAGAACTACCATAACCAGTTCAAACTCATTACAATGTATTTTTCAGACAGAACTGAAACATAGAAATTGCTATTTCATCACTAAAAGTTTTGTTTGGAAAAGAACTCCTGCACTCTAATGGTTAATGAGAGTGTTTAAATATGCAAAGCTGCCATTCACATTCCTTCAGGGTAACAAATAGATTTTATTGAAAGCAAGGAAAATAACTCATGCCCATCTTTAACGGCTTTCTCTGAAAAATCACTGGTCTAATAGGAAAATTGTTCAGTGGATATGGGTTTAAGCTATGGGCTATTAATTTTAATGGTGTAATGTTCCAGCGACTGCATGCACTGTAAAATCGTTCTCCCTTTATAGGTTAACTCTTTTGTTAAAGGCAAATGTGTATTTATGGGAGAGTAAAGAATAAACTGTAACGTATAAACATTGCATTGGATGAAATTAATGAACTGATGTAGCATGCTTTATTCGACTCTGACCACTCGGAAAGAACTGTCCCATAGTCTGTAGATTTACAGGGTGTAAAGGGTGTAAGGGGGAAGGGGGGGTACTAGTCTGTCGAGTTGTCCATTCAGAAAGGGGCGCTATAAGTACGCTAATATGCTAATATGCTATATTTGGCACATTTGGTATCAGTCCACCATTATTTATGTGTGCAAAAGTACAACTGCAGAGGAAATAGTAGTAGAGTAGGCAAACATACTAGCTATGACTGTGTCTCTCGAAATTCTTGTCAAGCCCCCCCCCCACCACCCAGCAGGTCCAATCATGTGTTAGAGCCGTACCGATAAACCTAAAATATTCATAATGTCCTTGTCACAACATATCTGTGGAGCCTCACTGAACACATTCTGTTGACTGAGGGTAGTGGAAGTAGAATTTAGAGGACTCAAGTTAAGCAAGCCATTGTGACACACAAGTTAAATACACACATTTGGTGTTTGTTTACCTTTCAGCGGTGTCCCACTTTTGTTACTGTATACAACAGCACATGTGATGTACACAAACATTTGACATGGCCCACGGTCCTAACTGTCTTTCTTTCAGGTGTAAATTTGGGAAGTGTTATGACAGTGGTGTGCATTGAAATGGTATTACTAACGCCAACTGTGTAGTAGTGACAGACAAGGCTGCTTATGCCTGATTGATTTTCTTCCCTATTTCAAAAGCTTTATCTGGGTATGTGGTCTAGTCTAGTGGTCTAGCTGTTGGACTCCCAACTGAAAGGTTGTGGGTTTGAGCCTCAGAGTTGGCCTATCTGTTAGCATCCTGGATCAAGATGCCAAAATTACAATTAGGTCATTTAGCAGACACTTTTATCCAAAGCGACTTACAATCACATGGTGCTATTACATGGAGCAGGTAGGGGGTTAGCCATCTTGCTCAAGGATGGTTACAGGTAGGCCAAGTCTGGGGGTTGAACCCACAACCTCTGACTATCCTGCCCCCAAAATAACCAACATTAAAGAAGACATTAAGGCTTGTTTGTAAAAAAAAATAAAATTTAACCATAGCATTTATGAAGTGCATTGCCAGTTTTAATCCTAAAATATTTGTTGAATGCTTAGGCTTTTCTAGTGTTAGCAAGGAGGAATACTTTGTGTAAGCTAATGGAAGCAAGCTAGGTGAATAGCTGCTGCAGTCCTGTATGTAGACTTCAGGCCATTATGTTTATCCTGTCCATAGAGCGTGACAATGCAAATTGTTTAAAGAAGATAGAAGGAGTTGGCAACCTTTTCAAAATTTGCTATTGGGCATGTCACTTGTTGGGGACATGAATTTAGGCTTGTATTTACAACACACACACACACACACACACACAGGGGGGCAGGAAATAGATGTGAAATGTAGTGTTCATTGTTGCGGAGTGAGAACGTGAGAGTCCATGGCAACAAATCAACACTGGGCCGCTCACCTTGTCTAAAATGTCACCCCCCAGGTTGATGGAATAACAACACATTTTCATGCCCTGTTTTGAAAAGACACGTATCAGGTTTGATAAACCTGAGACGTGTTGTAACTGCCCCCTGCGACTGGTTGTTAGGGTCATGTGCTCTCAACAGAATGGACAGGATTTTAACGGCAGCTTTGGTGATGCTATTGTACTGCTGCCGCAAAATTACAATCACACACGCGCATAGGTAGGGTTTTGTGCACACACACATATAAGCGCGCACCCGAATAGACATACACACAGGACTAACAGAAGCAGCAAGATGCTACAAGTTGCGGAACACTGACTCATTTTGAAGGGATTCTTATCCGTTAATCTAATTACTGGTGTGCTGGGGTAGTAGTAAGCTCTTAGCGGTGCGGGGAGGTGAATGGAACCTTCTCCACGCGGAGGCCGTCTGTCCAGCAGAGGAGCAGTGGCTCAGCTCGGTTATACCCAGACCTCGACAGACCTCCAAGGACTCATGAGAGGCAACCAGGCTTACATATGTTTAGCTGTGGAGGTGAGAATAACAGGCAACAGTAAATTAGATCGTGTATAATTGTATTACTATCAAAAAAGACCCAGAGGCCATAACAAACTGCGAAAGCAGGATTGATGTGTTCATGGCAGGTAGAAAGAACAAGAATCAGCCAGCGTAAATATTGGTTTTATTCTGAATAAACATAAGTCTTGTCTCTACCATAGGCCTGTTTGTCGACTCGCCTGTATCTGCGCCGTTCTGGCCATAGTGTTCTCGCCCTGGTGGTGTGAAAGAGGGCGGGTCACGACCGTCCTCCCACAGCGACGTCATTGGCGGTGTGGCGTTCACATTGCTTTTGTTGAGAGCGCGCCTCCCCAGCCAGCTTACCAGTCGACGTACGCTTGTATCTGGGAGAGAGCTGCGGAACTTGCTAGCAAAACCAAAAAAAAGAAAGAGAAGTGCCAACGGACCGACGCGTCGCATTTTCGCCGTGACCTCAAACCAACGAACTTTGAATTCGCATTAAATATGTCTAATATCGTCTGCTGTAAAACGCCCCAGGTAAGGCTGTACGCTTATTGTCTATTTTAATAGAGATCAGCCCGAGGAAATGGATGTTGGTTGTGTCTACGTAGAGCAACCACTGAGTTAAATGATCGAGTCTGACATGAGCTACAATGGAGGTGGATAAAAACGCAGCCAGTGTTGTATATTTGAATGTCTTCAGTGGTTTAATGTTATTTCTAGACGGGATTTATGTGGGTCAGGCGAAATACGTGGTAATTTCTCGTAAAGGAAGGCGCGGGCAATGTCACCGCCAACCGCTCCTTTCCGCATGAGGTTGATAAGCGACTAGGACAATTATTTAATTTACGGGCCGTACAAAATAATCCGTATTATAACTGTTAATGTTTGATGTACCACAAACGCCATAACACGTGCTTGCCGTGTCCTGGTTACGCCAAAGGTATTCTTGACGAACGTGGATTACCATCGCATGGCTGTCTGGTAACGTTAGCTAGCACGCTAACGTTGAGCGCAAGTCTCGGAAGCACCGTGCTCGTCTAGGTTCGCGTGGCTTAACATTGATTGCTGTCGGTACCTTATGTCCCAGGAATACACTAGATGCATACAATTACGGCTCTTAAAGTTTGGTTCATCAGAATTTATGTGGGTACTAAATTGCTGACCTAGTTCTGGACGGTACGGCTTAGGCTGCTGGCACAATTCCACGCCTTTTTTAGCTTTTTTATTTTACACTAGCTTCTAGGGTGAGATGGATAGTTCTGTCGGACGAATAGGAGAAGAGCTTGGTGGTTGGGTGGCCAATCCACATCATGGGCCTCCTCCTTTTAGGCTCTGTTCAATGGCGTGGGTTCCCCCCTCCTTACTTGTGTATTGCCACATTGTGGCAAATATAGACGTATCTTGTCCATATAACGTTTCATTTTTAAATCGTCTTATCGTCGGACTATTCATAGATTTATATTGATTTCTGAAATGCTCGTGAATAATAAAAAGACATTTTTCCTGTACACTGAATTCCGTTTTAAGTTGGATGCTGCTACTGATGCTTTTTTTATTTTTATCACCTGGTTCTTAACTATTAACCCAGATCACGTTTGTTCACCAGTGAAATGTAACATTACATTTCAGTGCATTGAAGCTAGGTGAACTGTATGCTTGACCACGTAATCCTTCTTATCACCACTAGGGGTCCATGCCCCTCGTTTTTTTGTTCAAGGCCTTCCACCCTGCACCTTCGTGCTCTGCCAATGGAATGGTAAAAACTGTGTGACAAATGACCCTCTCGTTCTTTGTCCCTTTGTTGCCTGATTGCATTCCCGTATGTTTACATTTACATCTTAGTATAGGCACTACATACAGAGTGTCGGAACCCAATCTGGCCCTTCCTCATTTTTACCCTAGTTTCCACGTCCGGTTGCCGTGACGCCACAAGTGATTAGGTGTTCAGCATTTATTCCAGACTTTGTGGCAGAGTGAGCCGACTCGGGTCCCTAGCACCACTGAAATGCGCAACCAGTTTGACACCTAGTGTCCATTTCTGGGGGTTAAATATTATGTGTGTGTGGGGTGGGGGGGGGGGGGGGGAGAGCTACTCCTTTTTATTACTTTCATTTGTTTTACTTGTCGGTTCACACTCTGATGGTGTTCAGGTCCACAATCTGATGGTGTTAATTTCCATTTTAT
>JAODLI010074583.1:0-34417 GCA_027575585.1 Percopsis omiscomaycus | reverse complement strand
TGTTGTCTGACCAGTAGGGGGTGTAGGGGGTGTGTAGTGTTTTCTGACCAGTAGCAGCAGTGCCAGCCTTCATTATCAGTTTTTTCAGTTTCTTAGAGTCACCGGCTCTGATGCTCCTGCCCCAAAAAATGGCTGCAAAGAAAAATGGACTTCCCACAACAGACCGGTAGAAGATATGAAACATCTTGCTGCTTCGGCAAGAAATAAGAGTCTTCTCTGTCCTTTACTGTAGACAGCCTCAGTGTTACATTTCCAGTCCAGTCTGTTGCCCAGGTATCTGTAACCCTCCACCACCTCCACCTCATCTCCCAGGACGGAAATAGTGTTCAGCTTAGTCCTGCTCCTCCTAAAATCCACAACCATCTCCTTCGCCTTGGTCGCATTTAAGGCTGTGGTCTGTCCGTCAGGTGGTCAGGAAATCCAGGAGGTTGTGGAGGCATCTACCTGCATCTTTTGGAGCTTCTCACGCAGTAGTGTAGGCTGGATCGTGTTAAAGGCGCTGGATCCTCACAGTGCTGCCTGCTTTGCCCAGGTGAGAGTGGGCTCGCTGAAGCAGGTAGATGATGGCGTCTTCAAAACCAATCACCAAAGGTCTGAGATGGGCCAAGATCAGTCAAGATCAGGGAAGATGGAGAAGACTTCTTAGGTACCGGAACAATGCAGGATGTCTTCCACAGCACTGGACCCCTATCCTGGCTCAGGCGAAGGTTAAAGAGGTGCTGTAGAATCCCACATTGCTGGTCTGCGCAGGCCTTCAGGACCCTGGGAGGTGTTGATGAGGCTGTGTTGAAGTCCATGGTGGGGGTTGGGCGGTGAAGGGAGAGTCTACAGTATGTTAGTATGGCATATATATATTATACAGTAGGACCTCACATGGTACAGTGGGGGATGGTGAGGACGTGCAGATGGGGAACCTGTGACTCTGAACGGAGAGAGAGACAGGGGGAGAGGGAGAGAGAGGGGTATGTTGTGGACATGCAGGGGAGAGTTGCTCTACTGTTTCAGCTGACCTCTGTTCAACCTCTCCTCTCCCTCTCCTCTCCTCTCCTCTCCTCTCCTCTCCTCTCCTCTCCTCTGTATCTCTCATCTCCTCTTCTCTCCTCTGTATCTCTGCTCTCCTCAATGATCTCTGCTTTCTGTCCTCCTGCATTCCCACTTCTAAAATACAATCTGTGTTAGTATAGTAATTATTAATTATGATTGGCACTTTATTATTTTTGTGAGCAATTCATAATTTAAAAGAAAATAACTATGAAAAAGATCTCCCCATCGCTAACGCTTCCATTCATCCTCTGGTCTCTTCTGCTCTTCCATAGCAGGGAAGTAATAACATACACGTTATTGCAAACAAGCTCATTATTACGGGGAATTCATTATTATAAATTACAGCATTAATTTATATTTATCTTCTTTTATCTCTCTATTCTTCAGTATCTTTTCTTCATTCTGTCCATCAATCACCCTTCTTAATTTTCTATCTATTCATCCCGGTCCCTCCCAGATGTGCTTTCCATATCTCCTCTGTCAGAACAAACAACTCAGGCTCCAGACGGGTGATTTGGTAAAAATGAATTAACTATCGTGTTCCCTCTTTGATTTGAAACCCGGCCTGCCGCGGTAGATGCTATTTTGCATTATTCATGAGCCATCACTCTGTTCCACAGCACTTTATCTTTCCTTGCGTCAGGTAAGCAAACTAATGAGGGGGTCACGGATAAACAAATGGCCCACGGTAACACGGCACTGACAAATGAGAGTGGCATAATGCCATATCGCTGTTTATAATCAGGTGCTATTCATTACCACTAATGTGGCTGTAATGCTGCAGTAATCCACTAACTAATTGACTGTCATTATCGAGACGTTTGTGTCTTGTTCCATCCACAGCTGGCTAATGTCAGCATATTAACATATTAACTGTTTTTTTTAATACTAATAGTATCATGTAATGAGCTGTGAATGAAAATATTGTATGCTATAAAATTTGATAATAGTGTATGAATGAAGTGTGAATGATAACTTTGAACTTTGATTATTGTAATTACTCGACTGTTTTAAGGAGTAAATGTTAAACCTTTCAGCAATGTTGGGCATATGCAAAGGCAAAGTATCCTTGTTACATGATGCTGTCCATTTTCTAGGAGAATGTTATCTACTGGTGGTTAACCGGTTCAACTGTTGACAAATGTACTAATTGTAAGTCGCTTTGGATGAAAGCATCTGCTAAATGCTGTACATGTAAATGTAAATGTAAATAATAAGTAAGTTTAATATTTGATATTAGTTGAGTGTAATGTATAATTGTTACACAAATGTATTGTGCTGACCAGATGGTTATTTGCTTTTAGGCAAGGAGTTCTAAGGAACAGGAAGTGATGTCACTCTGAAGACCCCAAACCTGCGCCCTCAGTGATGTCTGTTGAAGACTACTGAAAGATTCTTTTCTACAGAATCTGTTTTCTGTCGAAGACAGCAAATATAGATGATTCTCCTCTGCAACTGGCTCACAGTACCTTACAAAATCACTGGACCTAACCAACGACAAAACCTTCTCAATATACACCTACATTGTCTCAGTCTATAAAGGTAATTTATTTTCGAAGTAAAGGATTGATTTGTAGACTTGGCAGTTGTAGAATGTGCACCACTTATCATGATTCAGCTAGCCATGCTAAACAGAAACAGCTTATTTTGCAGGGACAGCTAGCGAGATGCTGTATACTCCGATGGCATTGATCCACTGACCTGCTGCACTAATTAGCCCCACAGACACAGTGAGACACGCACACGCACACCTAGTGTTTCAAGACTCAGCAGAGCCTATATATAGGCCTCTATTTGTAACACCTTTGGTCTTCCTGGCAGCCCATCGACAACCCCCCCCCCCCCCCCCCCATTTCATTAGGGCTGCTGTGTGTGGGTTGTGTGCACACGCACAGTCACACGGCCCATATACGGCCCATAATTAGCTCCCAAATACAGGAGAACATTGAGCTCCCCTGTGTCGCGATTGTAGTGTCATTTTAGATTGTGATTAGATACTGTAGTGAAAAGTACGTGTCCTGTCAGTTGCCTGAGGGTTGGTCATTCAAGCAGGAGGCTGTGAAGCATCGTCACCCTGCTCTGTTGGTCACTCCAATCATTAAAGTCTAATAAGTAGTCTGGATATAAATGGAAATTGTGTGTGTGTGTGTGTGTGTGTGTGTGTGTGTGTGTGTGTGTGTGTCTATCACTTTGTCGGAGCAGATTAGGGCCAGACCCGTCTCAGTGGTGTCACATTGGCTGACCTAGATGGGAAATACACCGACCAGCCGTCGACCAGCAGTCGGTATAGCTCAAAGTTGTATTCATCCGCCATTCACTTGAGGACTCATATTAAGTTAATACAATAAGGAGTCGAGGGGTTCTAGCTGTTCAGTATCGCTTTAAAGGACTAGTCAGTGTGTCAGAGCTATGTAAAGGTGGGTTGCCACATACGCGTCACTGGGGACCAATGGGGGCGTGTGCATGTGCGTGTATCTACAGTATGTGCATGTGTGCTAGTGCTTTGTCCAGTTGAGGTTTCAGTTCATATCTAAACCCAATGAGGGTACTGAATCACTGAATCACATGAGACCTCATGGTGATTCTGCTCCGGTATTATGCATATAGGACTGCAGTAGGAGTGCATGTAGAAATACAAACCTCAAACTGGAGGTTTTAAAATACTTGAATAATACTAAACTATGAAATACTGTGAAATAATATAATGACCACAATAAGCCAATTACTTCATAATAATTAGATGTCACCAAAGTCCCAAAAAACTCAATAGATAGATTTGAATTGTATTGAGAATTGTATTCTCAATGTCACAATCATCTGTCCATTTACTGTGTCTGCTAACTAGGGCCTCCTGAGGTTTGTCAGTACCAGCTGGCTACAGAACCAGAACAGACCCGCTACATCAACCTCGCAACCGTCGGCACCCCTCATGAGCAGCTTCCCGTCTTTCTCCGTACCTCCACCCTCCACACCAACCATCCAGTCTGTGTGCAAGCCGTGCCTTCGGGCCCCGTGGAGGATGAGCGATGCCCCCACGCTAGACTACGAGTCGCTGGGGGGCCCCGGCAGTAGTGGCGGCCCTCAGCTGGCCTTGGGTGGGGTTGACTCTGAGCAGCGCACTGCCTTTGCCTTCGTAGGGCTCCTCATGCTCTTTCTGGTCTTCCTGCTGGTCAGGTGCTTCAGGATCCTGCTCGACCCCTACAGCCGCATGCCTTCTTCCTCCTGGACTGACCACAAGGAGGGGCTAGAGAGAGGCCAGTTTGATTATGCGCTGGTATAAAGTCAATGGTAAATTTGTAGAGGCGATATTGGAACTACGCACTGGGGGTTTGCAGTTCGGAAAATGGGTGGGGTAAGGGGTTACTGAGCATTTACTGATGTAGTGATGGACAATAAATAGCTACAAAATGACTGCACTGGAAGAGTCTGCAAGTGAAACCTTGGTCAAGGTGGTCAAGAATCACTGTAACTCAAGTCTACTGTATTTAAGTGTAAAATAGAGGCTACAAACCCCATGAAACCACAAGTCTGGTCTATCAAGAGCTGCACAGTCAGGAGGAACACAAGCAAGAATCTAGACACACAAAAGTTCTGATGGACTGTAAGAAGCAGACCGGGTTTGAGCTGCACAGCTGCCTTATGTCATCACCTGAACTAATCTACTGTAGGCCTACATGCATCTGCATCGCACCCTCACCTCCAGAGCTAGGCTTTAAAAAGATCTGGATCGTGAAGAATTAGGATGCTTACAGTGCACATTTGGGAAAAATCACCCTCAGTCACAATGTAGTTTATTGCATCAGCTATACTCTGTTGACTAGAACAATGGTTCTCAATCTTTCTTTATGGCTCCGATAGCTTGCGATCTATGAACCACGTTTTGATGAATAAATGTGGTCACAAATGCAAACACAGGCCAATATAATATTATAGAAACACACAGAATATGTATATATACAGTACAGTCTTATTCACCATAATCAAACAAGATAGGAAATATTAACATTGCCCCCCAAAAAACCCAACATTGCCTCCCATGGAGGGTCTCATCCTCTATGTTGAACGCCTGACAAAAGAGTAAATAAATGAACCATAGCCAGAAATACAAAAATAGTGTTTACATGTTAAGCAGCTTTCCCTTTAAAGAATCTGGAGTCTGCTATGAGGCTTCCTAGAAGAGTGTTGATCAAGGAGCACAAACTTATCCCCTTTGTATCTGATTCCTGAAAGCAGTTCTTGAACAGCACTCCAGCTGTAGAGGCTTTATGAAGACCCTTGCAGGTAGATTGTGTCTCAATACTGAATCTTGTCAGTGTATTTATTTACTGTATCTAGTTGGTGTGTCTATGTATAAATGAGAAGCCATATCTGAAGTGTATTATCTCTTAATACTGCAATTAGTTTTTATGTTATCTGATTGCTCTCTGCTCCAGCCGAACTTGTGTGATTACTGATGCTGTGTGCTATTCAACCTGCAACCTTTAGTGAGATTAAAACAAAAGCTTTATTTTTATATTCCTGACTCAAGTTTGGAGTCTCTTTTTTGCTATCGTTCACACTGTTCCCTCTCCTACAGCGTCTGAATGAATATGATCTTTGGACTGTGGAATTTTGATGTAGTCAGGCAGTCTTAGGTATACAATAGGAGGCATTTTTGTGTTTTGTAATTAGATATTTTTGTGACTAACTGCTTTGTTTTTGCTACCCTGGGTTGAATCAATAAAAATAGAAAGTAATTTTCTCCGTCAATTTCTTGTAATTTCCTTTGTAGCTGACCTGTAGCTGGTCACATTTTTCATCCAGCAAAATCAATAACACCAAGACCTTCCATCCAATAATGAACCTTTATCACTTTAATATCCCATGCAAATTCACCCTTACGACACAATATAATAAAACTTAGGACACCATCCTCTAAAAATAGAACCCACAATACTTTATTTGCCATTTATGTCGCAGGGAAAAAGTTCACAATATTAATGTCAATCACTCTAGTTCTACATATTGGTGCAAATTGGTGAAAAAAAAATCTTTGGTTCTGTTGTTGCATAAAGGAGAATCATTCAGCAATTTTGGTAGTCGGTAACTGTATGATCGTCATTGTAAGTAATTTGCCCTCTGATATCTACAGTTGTACAGCTTGCAATATCAGGGACAAAACAGTTCTCGTTTTGTGGGAAGAAAAATATTTTGATGAAAGTTGTCGATGACAGCATTGTTGTTTCAAGTTTGACTGAAGCAGAGATACAGTACACACACACAACACTCTTTAAAATGTAGTGGCACATAACATTAAAGCAAAATTACAAACTGACAAAGAAGATACACAAGTAAGTTCCCAGGTTAGAAAAATGGTTATGTGTTATAAATATGGTCTAGGCTGTGTGACAGTGTAGCAACTTTGGATGTCCAGAGAATAAAATGATTCCGTTAAATAGTGTCACTTTAACATTTTTACCCATCAGCCAAAAGTATGGGGGGGGGGGGGGGGGGGGAGTGGGCGGGCAGACACTTATTGATTGTCAGTGGTTCTAAAGCACATGATCAGTGATCATCAACTAAGTGGATGCATGTTTTCTTCTGAGCAAAACAAAGTCACTAGCGCTTAAAGGCATTCGATTTAGATTGTACAATAAGTATTACGTGTGGCAGCCTTGACACAGAATACAACAAAACATTAAAAACATCTACATTTCACTTAAAAATATACAATTTAATTTTCAAGAAGCAAGTTTGATAATATTGGTTTTCAGCATTGAGACAATAGAAAAGACAAACACAACAAAAATAAAACCCAGTAAAAATGTTGTACTTTGCAATCCACACTCGACTGCATTTTCATTTTACAGCGTTACAGATGGAAATAACTAGCACACATTTTCTCCTTGAGAAAGAACAGTTACGAAAGACGACCTGATGAATATTTGGTTTTTCGTGAGGTTTGGTGTTTACCTGTGCGTGCCCTTACATTTGCGTGTAACCTCCTATCACTAGAAAACACGGCTCCAGTAATGGGTAAATGTCATGTACTTCAAGGATGTTCGTGTGTTCAGTCTCCAGTCGTTTCTCCAGGGTTGGGAGATGTGCACCCAAAGTAAAAGTAAAAGCAAAAAAGTAGAGCACACAAATCCACATAAAGTCAGCACACTTTAGTTAAGTTACGCTTTACTTCAAGTCTAGTTCTTGGATGCTACCTTTTTCGTAGTGATGTTGAATGTTGTGTGGTAAAATTACAGCACCATGGAGAGCAAGGCTCTGGGACTTTTGGGGACTGGACGAAGAAGCTGAATCCTCAGAGCTAGTATCAACAACCTGTGCTGTCATTTAAAGCCTATGAGCCACTGACTAGCGTTGGACTAGCTACTTGGACATGATGGATAATAGCGCCCCCTTTTGTTTTCGGAGGCGGCATCGCAAGATTGTTTCACGACGGACCTAAATGAGAAGATGACAGCACACACATGCGAACACACGAATCCCTGCTTGATACTGCTTGCAGACATGACAAAAGACAAGTCGTGTTATAGCTGAAAACAGTTTGTTCCTAAATGATCTAGATTGATCCAGCTAAGGAACCTGAAATGTGGTGTATGTATTGCAGTCCTTCCTATGAACAGTACAAATACATTAAATGACAAACTACAATACAGAGTAGGGCAAAGACGGGACAAATCCTGTTTCCCAGTGTTGTCATTTCACGTAGATTACAGAGAGGCCAGAAGGTGCTTGGACCATCGTCATTATACTGTACAGCCCACAGTAAGCAAACCCCAGATCTTCACACTTCATGGGTTCTTCTTTAACACGTTACACAAAAAGAGGCTTTTCCTGTGCTATAATTTGAAGATTTTACACTTAATTGCCAAAGACTTTCGCACACGGTGCAGCAAGACAATTTAGGCCACCCTCAGCACTACCATTAACTTCTAAGGGTACTTTCTTTGACTTCTTTGATTCGTGGACCTGTGGGCCAGTTGTCATTTACTTTCTGTAAGATGGAGCATTCTACCTGGAAGGGGTTGAGGTCTACACACTGACCACCTCTCTGTCATCTCCTCCGCTGGCTTTCCGAGCGGAGCACGAGTGCTGGGTCGGACGTGGGGTGGGAAGACATGAGGGCAACAAACACAAAACATAAAAAACAAAATAAACAGCAACAAAGTGGTGGTAGAGTTGGGCTGGTTGACTCAGTCTTTCAAAGCCCTCGATTTACCCCACCAACCCCCCGGCTGGTAGGGATGGTCCTTGGTGTAGGGGATGTCTGGGTTACCCAGGGGTCAGAGGGGTCAGGGGTCAGTCCAGGGCAAGCTTTAAGAGGCACTCAGCTCAGTGCAGGTGGATATGGAGCTTGATGCGCAGGGCGTTTCCTATCTCTCCCAGTAGGTAGTCGCTATCGTGCTGATTCTCCAGTTGCTGTAGCTTGCGGGGCCCAAACAGTGGTAGACTGGCGATCTCCAGCCGGTAGGAGCCCGGGGGAGGCGGCCTCCTGCCCAGCCGCAGGACGCTCTTTCCGTCGCGGCGTTCCAGCAGGCGGAAGTGCTCGTCGGCGTTGCCGTGGGTGATGACGTAGCGGACATGGTGCTCCAGGGGCTGCAGGGCGGGGAGAAGCTCCATCAGAGGCTCCTTGTTCAGCAGGGAGGCCAGGGAGAGGTTCATGGGAATGGAGGCCTGTGTGTCCATGCTGGCCATGCTCACCTCCGGCCCCTGGCACAGAGATGGACGGCAGGGGTTAGTTAACTGACATGGGTACACAGGAAACACGCACATTCAGGCATAACGGCGACATTACCTCCACTTTTCTGTGTATAGCCTACTTTTTAACCTTTTGAAATGAGATGAACAACAGAGAGAGCTGGTTTACGAAATGGAAACTCAAACTGACCAGGTTTAGCCTCCATTAGCATGTGATTCACACCATTGAATTGAGATTCCATTTACAAAAACGATATCCCGGGTTGCCAGAAAAGCAGAGCAGTACAATCTAAGCACCTCGTTGAGATTATTGTCGCCGGCGTTGCGTTTCTGTCGTCCGTTCTTCTTGTCTCGTCCTCCGTTGATCTTACACTCGTAGCAGGCCTCCGGAGACAGACTGTCTTCGTCCTCGCCCTCGCCACCAAACTGGCCTGGGAACCCTGCTCCTGTTATACAGTGACTGGAGAGAGACACAGAGATTATTAGGTCTCATACAGTGCGACACTAACTGCACTACCTACCACATAATGTGCAGTTCTGAAGTACTTAATGGCAAGTATGTTGATATGTGATGGTAAGATCCTTAGTAACTAAGGTAGCCCTGTCTTTACTTACGATGACTGATTTAGATATTGACACTTAGTGGTATATTTAGATATGTACAACTTTGGATAAGTGTAAATTCTGTAAACGGAAAATCTAAATGTAAAATGTGTTTTTTAGGCATGGGAGTCTTTCTTTTGAAACACATGGCCAAAAAGTACTTTAATCTCTGATGTAATTAAAACAGCAGATGATTTAAAAAATCTGGAAAACATCTCCCCGGGCCCCGAAGAAGTATCGTAGTAGCTCTCACTTTGAGCACCATCCTCTGATGACGTGCTCCCTTACCCCTGTCCAGCTCTGTAGTATCCTCCAGGACAGCCACACAGGTATCCCCCGTCCGTATTGGAGCAGCCATAGCTGCAGGGGTTGTTGCCCATGGAGCACTCATTCACATCCTGGCAGCCTCCGGCACCCTGCTCAAAGTCAAAGCCAGATGGGCACACGCACTTGTAGCTGCCCAGAGTGTTGTAGCAGGAGGCCGAGCCACAGACTGCATTTCCTTGGCACTCGTTCTCATCTGAAGAGCAGGAGAGGCAGACGGGACAAGATAATCATACGATAGAAAATCATAGGATGGAGAAAATGTTTTACTTTAAAATATCAACAAAAGTCTATAGTTATACTTATACTGTAGTCATTTAACCAACATTTATGCTTGTTCATACAACAGTTAGCTCCGACCAATTCATTTTATTGGACAAGAGGCATTCCAGGAGTGCTGATATAGAGTAGATATAGAGTAGAACAGCACTAGCATGTTTAGCTATATGTATCACTACAGGCGTTCTAATGATCGTTAATTAACAATCGTTATCATATCGTGACCATTTTTCCACAAATAATATTTGAGTTAAATTATGAATGGTGGTCAGGAGAGGATGAAGGGGAGGAAAGAAGCCGGGCTCGTTATATCAACGTAGCCTCCGGCTAGCCGTTCATGGAATATAAATGATGAAGCTGTTAACTCATCGGAACCACACATGCCACCAAAGTGACTGTCGACAGACTCTTATTTCACTGGTTGCACAATAAATGGAGACATACAGATAAATGTACATGATACAAATTAGCTGGCCTGCGGTAAAGTATATCATATTTATAGACTATGGTGTAGACCTACACAAAGTAGCATGCTTTGTTTTTACCTGATACATTAACGGGATTTGTATGTAAAAGGGGTATATTATGTTTCACATGAGCTGGGTTTGTGTTGGCTGAACTCACCCACGCACTGGTTCCACTGGTAGTGCTGGACATATCCTTGAGGGCAGCCACAGCGGAAGCCTCCCAGCATGTTCTGACAGCCATGCTGACAGCGGTGGTTACTGCTACACTCATCCACATCTGAGGTAAATACATATACACTTATCAGTTGTTGTTGTGAGGGTGACACTGGAAACCCTTTTATCTTTTATATCTATCACTTGTAGGGAAATGTAGGGAAAATAGTACCAGCAATTAAACAATTTACAGTAGATTCACTTCAAGATTATTGAATACTGTAAATGCTGATATGCCTGACAGGCCGCTATGGCTTTAATTTGCTTTAAGTACTCAGTGGATTATGTATAGGTTTTGGTGAAGGATGGTGAAGAATTAACATTTGAATCATCAATCACTTTATGGGGATCACTATTTATATTTTTTTGACCCATTCCGATCTATAACCTTTATCTCTGCCAGCTTACCATCACACTCCAGGCCTGTGGTGTCCAGAGAGAAGCCCTTGGAACATTCACAGTTGAAGCTGCCAGGTGTGTTGATGCAGGAAGCACGGGAACCACACGCAGTACTCTGGGCATTACACTCGTTGTTGTCTGCATGGTGGAGAACAAATTATTAATATTTCGAACCTTGCTCAAGGGACAGTCCAGTATGCACTCTTCTCTACTCACCAATGCAGGCCGTCTGGTGCTGGGTGAAGCCAGAAGGACACTTGCAGGTGAATCCTCCGATAGTGTTGACACACAGGAACTGGCAGTTGTGTTGCTTGGTGGAACATTCGTCCAGATCTGTGGGAGGAGAACACAGAATTGCTACAAAACCAGAACAACGGAGCCGCAGGGTACAATACTACAGCCCTGGATTTTACAACTGGAAGTTTCAATCATGTTTAGAAATGTTTTGCAGGACAACAGACAGATACACCTTGTTGTTGGGCAATACACCAAGCCCAGACCAGTGGGTTAGTAAGGAGGAACATTCCTCTGATAACTGACTAATTAACTAAAACCTATTACTCTTGTGGCGGCAAAACAGCCCATATGAACCTTTATGTTTAACAACATTTCTAAATCCTTTTGAAATGTTAAGTTAGGACATTTGTATAAATTAAACACACACACACACCCATGGAACAAGTGTGTCACCAACCTTTGCAGGTCTTTCCATCAGGCTGTAGGGCGTATCCTCTGGGGCAGGAGCACAGATAGCTGCCTTCTGTGTTCTTACACAAGAAGTTACAGGGCTTGGGAGACTGGGCGCACTCATCCATGTCTGGAATACAGACAGACGGAAACAAACAACTGACATAAGCAGGCAAGCTACTTCAATGGGCTTTGTCACTTCATTTAATACTAGGCTTACAGTGGAGCATGACACGTGAGCAAGAGGGAGGCGATGCACCGAGAGAGTTTATCATTCATTTGGAAATGAAATGCTTATACAGCAAGCAAGATAAAAAAGGGTTGAGAGAGAGAGAGAGAGAGAGAGAAAGAGAGAGAGAGAGAGAGAGAGAGAGAGAGAGAGAAAAAGAGTCATAAAGACAGTACTGAGACTTTGCGTACCAACGCAGGCAGTTCCGGTAAAGTCGGTTTTGTAACCCACGTTACAGTGACAACGGAAGGACCCAATGGTGTTGATGCATTGTCCGTTCTTACACAACTCTGGCACCACCTGGCACTCGTTGATGTCTGGGAGTACAAAGAGATGAACAACAGACATTAGGAGCAGACAGGTACTCAGCCAAGCAAACGTCTCACTGAAACGCTCTCACTGAAACCTTTATGACAGCAACTTTGAATTAAATAAAAGTGCCTAACAGAACTCTTTATTTACTCTCTTCATTTAATTATTGAGTCATTATAAAAAAAGAAGTCTTCAATGTCAGTGTCTTTTTTCATAAGAATGATTTTGTACACATCATAAATACAACCCTGCCATTACTAAAATATGTACTTTAACACTAGAAAGGGCCATGACAAGAAAAGTTAGGACCACTGCCAATGTGCCAATGGTGCCGTGGTCATTCACTAACCACATGGGTTCCTCACCTCGGCCGTCAGTGGTGTACCCAGGTCCAAGCGGGCACATCTTCTTGTACTGTATGGTGCCAGGCAACGGGCACAGCTCACACTGAGGCCCCCAGCCTCGGCCTGCGTAACAGCAGCACTCGGACTTGGTGACACTGTTCCGGTTGGTGGACGACTGCTGGCACATGGTCTGCAGGACCTCAGTGAAACAGAAGCCTTTACGGTTGTCTGAACCCATGGGCAAAGGAAGGGAGAGTTATAGAGGGAATGATATTAAAGATGTATTGTACCAAATAGATACAAATATATTCTAGGGTTTTTATTTTGTAAGTCTAAAAGTGTGCGGTTACGTGTGTGTGTGTGTGTGTGTGTGTGTGTGTGTGTGTGTGTGTGTGTGTGTGTGTGTGTATGTCCATTAGCAACAGCCATCTTACCAATACACTCCGTTCCAGTAGAGCTTGTTTCAAAGCCGGTGTTGCACTCGCAGCGGTAGCTGCCCACTGTGTTGACACAGCGCCCGTTCTTACAGATGCCAGGCTTGGCGTGGCATTCATTCAGGTCTGCCAGAGCAACCGACAGAGAGAAGATGTTCTATGTTAGATGGCATAGCAGTCGTTTCAAGAGTGAGGTCTGGACCCTGAAGGGTCGCGAAATGCGGTTTTAGGGTCACAAGATAATTTTTAAATAATATCTGTTAGTATTTTTTTATTCTTATGTTTTATGAATATTTGCTGTATTAATTATATTTGATTATTATTTTAGTTCTATTATCATGAATACAATTGTTATATATATTGTTATATATACTGAATATATATTCTTTAGAAAAATGTTTAGTATAGCCAATGTTTTCTTGGCCATCCTACATTTGTGTAGCCAATAGGAGTCACTCATAACTCACAGCTATGAACCACTCCACTGGGTAAAAAATACAGCGGTGGGGTGACATTTAGACCTTGCCCGCTTCAGTGTATTCTGTATTCAATGTGGCAGATGAAACTTTGGGTTTAAATACAAACCAGTCTGTCATTATTGCTTTCACATCGCTTTTGGCCCGTAGGAGAATTTTACTGGTCGGGAAATCTACCACTCCTCCATCTGCTGCTGCATGGCTGGAGGATGTAATGTTTTTTCTAAAGCTAGAATAGATCAAATTTACACTGAGGGGGTCGGGGGTAAAAGTTCTATTTAAAATTGGAAACTTTTTTTGTCGTTCTTGTCGAGAGTCTTAGGCAACTCCCCCACTGGATGAGGGCACTTGTTTGTAATGAGGGATTTGCTGTTTTCTTTCTCTTTCACTCGCCCCATTTTATGGTTTTTATTCTTTGACACGAATATTGATTACCTCACAGGATGTGAGGGGAATTTTGTTGTAAAACACAAAATGGAGGGGAATGTAATGCATTGCGTAACCTGAGCTGTATCATTCATTCAATACAAAATATTGAATAAAAAATTTAAAAGAAGATACAGCTGTAAGGGGACTGTCCCTTTCACTCACCCATGCAACCCTCTCCGTCAGGGCGGCGCTGCATGCCAGGCGGGCAGATACACATGAAGGTGCCGATCATGTTCTTACAGGTCATGCCCCGGGAGTCACAGTCGTCCAGACCCTCCGAACACTCATCCTGGTCTGGAGGCAGAGAGCAACAGCTGTGGCTAAAGGGAGACGTGCTAACGTGATACTGGGACCGCAGCCGGAGGGGTTGGGAAGAGAGGGAGCGAGAGACACTGGACAGACACAGTGAGAGGGAGAACGGGAGTGCCCTCACCTCTGCACATGCGGTGGTCTTCTCGCAGCACATAGCCAGAGGGACACATGCACTCATAGGAGCCAAATGTGTTGACGCAGCGGAAGGCGCACAGCAGGGGGTTCTGGGAGCACTCATTGATGTCTATGGAGAGAGAGAGAGAGAGAGAGAGAGAGAGAGAGAGAGAGAGAGAGAGAGAGAGAGAGAGAGAGATAATGCTTTCAATGAATGTACTATGTACTGCAATGTGTGTGTGCGCGTGCGCGTGTGCGTGCTTACCTTCACAGGTCATCATGGAACCGGGTTCAAAGCCTTCCTGGCAGGAACACTCAAAGCCTCCGACCACATTGGTGCAAGTTCCATTCCCACACGGGTTCCCAATAGAACACTCATCCGTGTCTGGGCAGAGGGACAGGAAGAAATAAAAAAGGGATCATTGTTACAGTCGTTCTTTAGCATTTAGCCTCTTTACTATTGACTGTTTTATCACCCTGTACGGAGGTTTCCGTCTGTCTGTACCACGAGGCATCAGCATCCGCTCAGAGAAGGCCACGCCCTGCTGAATAACAAAGCTGAACATGATCTAGACTAAATGCGTCAGGCCATCTCACCAATACAGTTGATGCCAGTGAAGTCCAGGTTGTATCCAAAGGGACAGTCACAGCGGAAGGAGCCATCCGTGTTGATACAGACGCCATTCTTGCAGATGCCAGGGTTGTCCAGACACTCATTCATATCTAGCAAGTAAAGAGAAGTTGTATGTTAGTGTACAGTACATGCCCTTCCAAAGGAAACGTGAAGTTTGTGTGTATATTTTAGAAGGGTCTACATTACTGGCTTCAAAGTGAGGCTTACCTTCACGAACTTCGCCCCGGCCTGGCATGGCTCCGTGTCCATAGGGGCAGAGAGTGTTGAAAGCAGCTGTAGACAAATCCACAACAGCCTGCTGCGTTAGCTGTATGTATGGCTGCAATCTGCGTGCGTGCGTGTGTGTGTGTGTGTCTGCGTGACTCACCCTCGCTCTCTCGCGGGCACAGCTCACAGGGCAGACCCCAGCCCTCGCCAGGCATCTTGCTGCAGCAGCACTTGGCCTTGGTGGTGTTGAAGGCTTTGGGCACGGAGCATTTGCCCGCCTCAAATTTGGTGAAGCAGAAGCTCTCTCTGGTGTCTAGTCATGAGGGAGAATATCAGTTAAAAAAATGTTGAATTTATAGTATAATAAATCAGATTCCTGGACAAATCCTCACACTGGATATGAGATGAGCAACGGAAGTTTTATGGAACACTATCAGCAGGGGCCAGATAGTCTAGTAGTGGTTTGAGTATTTTCCCAGCAGCTGGAAGGTCATGGGTTCGAGCCCCTGAGTTGGCCTGCCTGTAAGCATCCTTGAGAACGATGCCTAACTTCTATTTGCTCCTTGTAATAATTGTACGCATTTTAAGTGGCTGTTGACAAAAGCATCGGCTAAAAACGAATTGTAGGGTTAGGGTTAGGTGTAAGTGTCTGCAGTGTACTAGTAACTACTGTCATACTTCATAGGGTAAAAACAGCAATTTCATATTTATGATAGAATTGTCCACCACTACTCAAAACAAGCGAGTACAGTCAAGTCTGCAAGGGTGACAAGAGGTGCCAAGTGGGTCATTCCTTTAAATTCAGACAGCTCACAGGTACCATGCGTTTACTGTTTTGTCTACTGTTAACGTTCAGGTTCTCTCACCAAAGCAGCGACGTCCGTTGTCAGAGAGAACGAAGCCGAGCTGGCAGCTACACTGGAAGCTGCCGGGGTTGTTGGAGCATTTGCCAAACTGACAGATGTTGGGTTCCACTACACACTCGTTGATATCTGCGAGGAGAAAGGTGTGAGGTTATGTTTGTTTGTTTGTGTGTGTGTGAGTGTGTGTGTGTGTGTGTGTGTGTGTGTGTGTGTGTGTGTGTGTGTGCGTCTGACTAGATGGCTGGGCCACTAATGTCTCAGTCACCCTGTTAGCGTAGGTATATAAACAGCAGGACACTGGACGATGGTTTGAACAGGTGGGTGTGTGTATCAATGGAACACACAGAGCCATGATAGTGATTATTGTTGCACAGTCTTGATTTATTCTGAACCACTACTGTAGTCATTTAACCAACATTTATGCTTGTTAATACAACAGTTAGCGGTGACCAAGTCATTTTATTGGACAAGAGGCATTCCACGAGTGCTGATATAGAGTAGATATAGAGTAGAACAGCACTAGCATGTTTAGCTATACATGTATCACTCTGCTTTACAGGCGTTCTAATGATCGTTAATTAACAATCGTTATCATATCGTGACCATATTTCCACAAATAATATTTGAGTTAAATTATGAATGGTGGTCAGGAGAGGATGAAGGGGAGGAAAGAAGCCGGGCTCGTTATATCAACGTAGCCTCCGGCTAGCCGTTCATGGAATATAAATGATGAAGCTGTTAACTCATCGGAACCACACATGCCACCAAAGTGACTGTCGACAGACTCTTATTTCACTGGTTGCACAATAAATGGAGACATACAGATAAATGTACATGATACAAATTAGCTGGTCTGTGATAACGTGTAGACCTACACAAAGTAGCATGCTAGTGTGCAGGCAAATGTTTGTGTTATTTGGCAACAGCCCAGTTTGTGTTGGCGGAGCCAAATAAATTATCAAATAAACAAACAAATAATCTGTTATCGCCTATTACTGTTAACTGTGTGTGTGTGTGTGTGTGTCCCTACCGATACACTGGTCGTTTTGCACCTCGTATCCAGGGGGGCAGATGCACCTGAAGGATCCATCCAGGTTCTGACAGGTTCCCGGAGAACAGGTGCCAGGTGGGCTCAGGCACTCATTAATATCTGAGAATTATGGGACAATGTCAGTGTGAGTGTCTGTGATTACACCTGTGTGTGTGTGTGTGTGTGCGCGCGCTTGTGTGATAGTTAGGGGATCAGAGAGATCATTTAATTTTACTTTACGTTCTTCACAATAAACCGATTAAAATATATATATATATATACAGTATATACAGTACATAGAGAGAGAGAACAGACGCAGACGCAAGCAAAGACAAAGAGAGGTGCTTTATGAATATTAATGTCAGCCTATCCATCAATACTGCACTGCCTTCCCGTATGAGGCGCCGCTGACTTACCGACACAGTTCTTTCCATCTGGCGTGTTCTCATAGCCCTCCTGGCAGAGACACTGGAAGGAACCCAGCCCGTTGATGCACTGGCCATTCCTGCACACCTGGCTCTGCAGGGCGCTGCACTCATCTATGTCTGCAGAGCACACAAGCAAGCAGAGTATTAGGACTCTGAAAACAAAGACTACGTCATACCAGCTTTACCTTTAATTAGTGGCCTTACGGTAGGGATTATTTGGGCAGACGTGAAGGAGGTGGACAGTGCTACAGTAACAGCAATGACAACAGATGTAAATGTAGCGTTTAGAAATAAAAAATGAAATAAAATATAAAATATAAAATTAAAAATTAAAAATAAAATAAAATAAAATAAAAAATTAAATTAAATTAAAAATAATAGATCTTGGTCAGTATCTGAGCAAATTCCTAACCCCAAGCTCCCATAATACCTGTACTTCCTTACTTGAATACAAGCATCTGCTACATTACTACTTTGGTACTGTATAATTGCTGGAAAAGCTATTTTTATGTAGCTTACAGGGGTTGAACCATTTTTCATAAAGTTCAACGTAAAATCATCTTACATAGACCAACCAGAGAGCTAATTACTACTACACACAATCGTACATATTGTCCGAAGTATTATAACTTACCCATGCAGTCATTGTTGTGTGTCAGCTCGAAGCCGGGGAAGCAGAGGCAGTTGTAGGACCCTACGGTGTTCTTACAGGTGCCGTTTCCACACGGCTGTCGGTCACATTCATCGATGTCTGGGACACACAGAGAAGCAGAGGCAGTGAGAGGCGGGTTGGAACGGGCTAACAGCCAACAAGCTAACCTAAAGGCAGTGGCCTCTCACCCATGCACATGGTCTGGTCCGCCGTGGCCTTGAAGCCGTTGTGACAGATACAGCGGTAGCTGCCCTGCGTGTCGATACACTCCCCGTGGCTGCATACATTAGGAATCTCCTGGCACTCGTTACGATCTGAATGACAGACAGGGAATGAGCAATGAGATGAATAACGTATGTATAATATATCATACATTATGCACATTCCACAGTATAGTCCTACAACGCCTGATTCTCCATAAAGGTTTCTGTTATCAATTACATTGCCATACATCTCTTACATAATAATTCCCTCTAGACTTGATGGAGATGGAGAACCCCATCTTTCTCCCACAGCCAAAGGTCCACAAATGAGGCTAACCCCGGCCCACATGCTAGGGTGACCCTGTAACCCAGGCAGAGGGTGAAAAGAGAAATCCCCGCCTGGGAGCATTAAGTGTTTCATGTACTCACCAACACAGGCCCCGCTGGGCGAAAGTTTGAAGCCTGGCGAGCACTCACAGCGGTAACTGCCTGGGATGTTTAAACAGTTGGCGTTGCGCTGGCACAAATATTCCCCATTGTTGCACTCGTCAATATCTTAGCAGACAGGGGAAAGAGAGGAACAGAAGACATCAATCACAAGCTCAATAACTGTCTACCCGGACCAGGATATGAAGTAAGTAATAGACTGAGAAAACACAGGCGCCATCTTGGCTCCGGTACAGTAGAACCTGACGCTAGCTGCTTCGGTGTGATTGAAAGCCCTGGTAGACGACCGTGGGCCCCCATACAGAGCCAATATTTTACTCTTTACAAGGGGATAATTCATGTGGCAAAGAGCAGCGTAAACTCCCCTGAGCGGAGGTCTTGTAAAGCTGTCTCCCTGCCGGTGAAATAGATTACGTCTATGTGTGTGTGTGTGGGGGGGGGGGTGGATGTGTAGGCTGTAAGTATATAGCCATATAATGTTTCTGCGATAATAGATTCAAGAATGGCTGTTCCCAATATATGCTCACGTGAAGCCTGACACCTACCTTCGCAGATAAGCAGTATGTTGTTGTAGGTGAAGCCCAACGGACATTCGCAGCGGAAGCTCCCTATCTGGTTGATACACGCCCCATTGGCACAGATGCCTGGGATCTCGCGGCACTCATCAATATCTGCGTGAAACAGCGGTTTAGGGGGAAAGGTCACACTCCACATGCCGCTCAAACACAGTTAAAAAAAACGTGCAGATGCAGAGCATTAAGGATTTGATATTTCACTTCGTGGTGACCTTACCAACACGTTTGCCAGTGGTGATGTCAAGGATGAAGCCGGGAGCCTGGTTTCCACAGAGCAGCTGGTACTCAGCTGAGACAGGCAGGACAGAGCAGAGTCAACGGCTATATTTAACAAGTAGCGGCTATGTGGTGATTATAACCGAACACCAACAGGAATGAATGACAGAAATAGTCAGAGTTGGCTAAACCAGGTACCAACAAAGTACTTGCTCCGTCTGTACACGAATCTGTCTTGAATTAAACACACACACACAAGTCATTACAGTTGTGAAATCAGATGGTTCAGGGTGTTGTGTTGAGCAGATGCGCTCGTCGCAACACAGCTTGTTATTCAAATAAACAGCACTCACAGGTGGCAGGAGTAGGGCAGGCCTCGCAGGGCTTGTTCCAGGCCTTGCCCACGTTGTAGGCACAGCAGCACATCTTCTTGGTCATGTTGAAGGACAACTCGTTCTCGCACGTGTCGTTGAAGTTACGGTAACACACACTCTTCCGCATGTCTGCACGAGGAAGTCCCAGAATCAGTCAAATGATTCTCAGCAGGGGCACGGGGGACGTTTTGAGTTGTGCATTGCTATCACTCACCCATGCAGTTGTTCCCGCCATTGACCTGCATGTACTCAGGAGGACACACACATGTGTAGTTGCCCAGAGTGTTGTAGCAAGTGCCGGGGCCACAGATCCCAATGTGGGCCTGGCACTCGTCAATGTCTGTACAGGAAAAAAGAAAGTTAAGAAGGTATTTGATAAAAGCATGCACAGAAGCTTTTATTAAAAGGCCCCATATCATTTCATTTTAGACAGACTTTTCTCCCTTTGAGCTCAACATTATGTTTCAGTTGGTGTTGCACCTTTTTGTAAATGTGCCCTAACCTGATTGGCTATCTGACTGGGAGAGGCAGGATAGATGACTGGTTACAATCCAGAAATGATGTCACACCCGGGGCCAAATCTGACTGGCTTGTTTAACACTATCATTTTGACAAAATTACTTTAAATGAGATTTCAAAATGACTTCAGCCCTTTCAGGTGCAATCAGACAACACAACTGACCACAAAACCTGAATTCTACTATATGGAACCTTTAGAGATTTGACACGAAGGAATGGCTAAAATGCAAAGTATGTCCAACTCTTACCCTCACAGATGCGTGTCTCCTCATTGAGGTAGTAGCCTGGTGGACACTCACACTGGAAGCTACCAAAGGTGTTGACACAGTTTCCACCTTGGCACAGACCTGGCAGCTCCTGGCACTCATCAATATCTGAGACACAGACCCCATTTACAGATCATTGGAATGAATGCTGTATGCAGGTAAGGTAACAATATTGCTGACTGACACTGTGCTGTAGGTTATCTAGAAAATGCTGAGACAGAATTAGTAACTGAGCTTACCTTCCAGGATAACAGTGATTGGGTTAGGTCTAAACCCCTCTCCTCCAGGACACAATGTCTTGTATTCCGCTGCAGAAAAGACAATACATATATATCAGACTGTGAACCAGGCTTTGGCCGTGGCAGTACAGCTGTCTAACATTCATGTTAAACAACTAAACATCTATTTTGAAGATATAATGGGGATTTTTGTGGACTGATTGAGCCACTGATCAATCAAAGTACAGGATACCACATACTGGAGTTGGAGGCGGGGCAAAGTTCACACGGGTTCCCCCAGGCTCCGCCCAGCGAGCAGCAACAGGACGCTCGGGTCACGCCCACTCCGATCTCTGCACTGCAGGAGATTCCTCCATCGCCGCGGGCCAGCGTATCCAGGAAACAGTTGCCAACACGCGTATCTGTGATAAGTGGTTACCGGTGAACAGATATTAGCTCGGGAAGAAGTTTGTAACACTGTATTAATACTTTTTGTTTAGTGTAACCTTTTGGTTCATTGAAATATTTCGGCCTACTCACCCACACAGCCCACTCCGGTGGGGTTGAGCTCAAAGTCAGGCGGGCAGTTACACAGGTAGCTGCCTGGAGTGTTCACACACAGCCCGTTGATGCAGTTCACAGGGTCTGCACACTCGTTGACGTCTGCAAGGCATTATAAGTCAAACCACACGCATAGGACCATGTCTAACTCAAGGTTATACAGTAGGCTGCGGTGAAAGAAGAGGAAAAAAGATTCCTTGTCCATCCATTATACATTCAAGCAACTTTAGTTTTTGCCACAAACCAGCTGAGTGTGCCTGTTTGAAGGTGAGTGGACAGGAAACGACTGCTGAAGGAGGTAAACTGATGGCTTATGGTCATACATTATTGAACAACAACAGTGTGACTATGGCAGTTGGCAACGTGTCAATAAAGTCCAAATGACACTGTCACACTCAAGGTTGGGCTGTATCACTATATACTGTTGATTTATTAAGCTGTCTTAGATATCAGTCTCTTCCTCAGATGGAAGTTTACCGGGCAGTTTTTTATAATTTTGGCTTATCCATCAATTAAAATAAATACTGTCTACATTTATATTGCTGCAGTAATCCTACACCTACCTGTACAGTTACCACCGCTGCGGTCCAGTTCATAGCCGTCGTCACACACACAGCGGAACATCCCCGGAAGGTTCTGGCAGGTTCCAAACACACAGATGTTCTGGAAGTTGCACTCATCAATGTCTGTGGTGACGAGGAACGAGAGAGAGAATGTTAGTACCAACAGTTTCATATACTATCCAAGATGGAGGCTGGTGATCAGAGGTTAAGATGGCTTCCGATGGCAGGATTGGTACTGTACCTTGGCAGGCCTTGCTGTCCTCTGTAGGAGTGAAGCCCATTTCACACTCACAGCGGTAGCCACCAGGAGCATTCAGACACTGGCCATTCTCGCATAGATTCACATTGTCCGCACATTCATCCATATCTGCATTTAAAGGGAGAAATTAATTGGAAATAAGTGAATATAATGCATACAATCAATGCATGACGCCCAGATCAGCCCACTAGCGAAACAAAGCTTCAGCTGCACTACTTCCTGTGCTCTACCTGAGCAGGAGAAGCCATCTCCGTTGAAGCCCTCTTTGCAGGTGCAGCGGTAGGACCCAGCAGTGTTGACACAGTCTGCGTTGGGGTTGCAGTTGTGGTCCTCTGCAGAGCACTCGTCCAGGTCTACACCGTGAGGAAGGGATCAGAAACATTCTCAACAAACAAATGAGAAACAAAATTGTCTGGCCACAGAATATTGATGATATTAATAATAATATCACGTCATAATACAATTATTAAGTTTTTTGATTTATATAGTACAATCAGATGAAATCAGATTAAAGAAGCATGTAAAATGGTATAAATTAAAACGGCATAAAACAAAGAAAACCGACTGAAACAGAGGCCAATAATGTAAAGTACATTAAATAAATTTATAAATTTTATTATTATTTTATTATTATTTATTATTATTATTTTATATTATTATAAAATACATTTATATTATACTGTACTTAAAAGCAACAAGTATGAAACAAAAAAGAAAAGGAGGGTAAGAAGTACTTAATTAGCAGAAGTAACAGTGTGCAAAACTGTCACCCAGTACTCTGGGTTGGCACGTACCGATACACTTGATGCCATCTCCCACCCAGCCATCACGACAGCGACACTTGAAGCTTCCAGGGACGTTGACACAAGCAGCGTTCATGTTACAGTTATGAGCCCCGATCTCACACTCATCAACGTCTGGAGACATGTGGGAATCAATCAGGTAAATAAAGCATGATTAGGTACCTATTATACATTTGGAGGCCCAGTATTACAAAATATAAAAATCATTATTATTTATAGAACATTGTTTTATGTCTGATCAACAGAGCACCTGGTACAATAACTTTGTTATTGGAATCAAATGATTCAGTGATTTTAGGTGAGATGGACCAAGAATGTTAGGGCCTGTAGTCATTTAGAAATGGCAGGGAAATGCTGTATCTACCAGGCAGGCAAAGATACACCAAAGGCCCAGTGTCAAGATGTAGCATGCCATAAATAAATGATCAGCCCAAAAATGTAGACCATGGAGGGCTCTTCTGTATGCATGGGTGAACTGTCTCTGTCAGTGGCTGATTCACACAGCCCAGGACCTGGCCCAGACCGCTCACTCCCAGGTCTGTATGGTGCATTGTGTGTGTGTGTGTGTACCTGTACATCCCGTAGAGCCCTTCTTGACAAAGTATCCCAGCTGACAGTGGCAGATGAAGGAGCCCTTGGTGTTTTCGCAGTCACCATGGAGACATATGTTTGGGTTCAGGTCACACTCGTTCACGTCTGGACAGACAGGGATGTACAGACAAACAATGTGAACCTGTCTCACCCTGGAGCGGGGTGACAAAGTGGACTTGACAGAGCAAGTGGAGTAGACAGACAGGGAATGGAAATGGAAATCCAGAGAAACAATCCAATCCCAGGTCATTGTTTTCCCTCTTACCGATACAGGTCCTCATGTCCATAGACGCCATGAAGCCGTCGTAACAGAGGCACCGGTATTCTCCCGGGATGTTCGTACACTGTCCTCCATCACAAATATCTGGGCTCTCCTCACATTCATCAATATCTGAAAACACGGTAAAATCATGAATTGTGCAAGAAAGATTTACCTGCCTATAAAACAATTACAATTAGGTTGTTTAGCAGACACTTTTATCCAACTTGCGACTCAGGGTACATCGAAATACAGTTACTGTATGCATTAAGTAGCAGCTAGGCACTAGGCATCTTGCTGAAGGATTCTTACAGGTAGGCGTGGCATATCAGGGATCGAACCCATGACCTTTCAGCTGGGAGTCACCCACCCAAAGCCGTAACCTATACTAGCATGAATGTTACACAGTATTTCCACTTCCCGTGTGCTATTATTACCTGCGCAGGTCCTGAGGTCAGGCATGAGAGCGTAACCTTCGCTACAGCTGCACTCATAGCTGCCTTCAGAGTTGGTACAGTGGGTGTCACAGCCTCCATTCATAATCGTGCACTCATCGATGTCTGCAGGGAGTTACAGTTGCAATTACGACAGTTGATCGACTGATGAACATACACATACACATTTTGTTACAAGTGTAACAAAATGAAAAAGCACAATATAATTGCCATGACCTATGTGTCAGTAATAAAGATTAGGATTTCAATTCATTTGTTAATGAATTGAATTAATTGAAAGTATTACTAAAACATTCAACCACTTAAAGAGAGTCATATTTGTATGTCTCATAACTCACCAACGCAGCCCTGGCGGTCCGGCGTTGCCTGGTAGCCAGTGTCACAGGAGCACTGGTACGTGCCCACCATGTTGACGCAGTGACCGTTCCTACACAGGTTGTCACTCAGCTGGCACTCATTCACATCTGGTCAGTTAAAAACAGCAGGGCATATTTTGGAAACCACGTTTTTTCTCTCCAGTGTATTGTACTGTATACGCAGTATGCGTATTGTGCTGTGTCATGCAATGTATACATGCAGGACGAAAAATGGAATGTGGTTTCCATTTCAATTACCACACTACAAGGCTATGGCTGTGTGTGTGTGTGTCTGTGTGTGTGTGTGTGTGTGTGTGGAGGGGTGATTTATGGCCCACCTTCACAGGCAGAGCCATCGGAGGTGATGGTGTGTCCAGGAGGACATTCACACTCGTAACTTCCCTCTGTGTTGAGACACTCTCCTCCTCGGCACAACAGGGGATTCCTCTCACACTCATCAATATCTGTCAGCGCAGAATAATGGAGCGGGTATGGGTGGAATGGGAAAGAAACAGAAAGAAGCCAGGGAACAGGTGGGGGGAGACAATGAAGAAATGGCAAAATGAACTCAGCTATCACAATGGATTAATTTGAAGATTTGTGTGCATATGTCTAATTAGGAGTGTCTGAGAATATGTGTGTGTGTGTGTGTGTGTGTGTGTGTGACTATTTACCCATGCAGTTCTTCATCATCATGAAACCGCTCTCGTAGCCCTCAAAGCACTCGCAGTCGAAGCTTCCAGGTGTGTTGACACATGTACCGTGGCCACACAGGTCCGGGGAAATGTGACATTCATCAATGTCTGAATAACAAAGAGACAAAGAAAACCCAATACCTTTGTGAACACAGTTCTAGGCTTTTTCTACCATCAGGTAAGGAGCAATTGGACTGCATGGGGTCTCACAGTTTGTTTTGCTAATAAGGCTTTACTGTGCTAGTTGTAATTCCGTTTCCCCGCCGCTGTCTCTCTCCTTACCTGTGCAGTTTCTCTCTTCGGCAGTGAGAGCGAAGCCGCTGTTGCATCGACACTTGAAGCTGCCGATCGTGTTCCGGCAGTTTCCATACGTGCACAGGCCCTGGAACACCTTACACTCATTTACATCTGTGGAAGGACAGACACAGGTTAACCAAGTCAAATATATACAAATATTATGAATATTTGTATTAATATTAAACAACATTAAAGGGATAGTTCAGAATTGTCTCATGTCTGATATGCAAAGAAAATAGTCCCAGCATGTAGTAAGTAAAATATTTAGCAATAGATTAATAATTCTGAAATAATGACCTGGCAATGCACTGACAAATGCACAGAATGAGGACAACTGTAGGCGATACAGTTAATACATATTTGTATCCACATTTTAGATTTCATTTTTAGATTTTTGACCGAATTATTAAATGATATAATGAATATTCTGTCCTACCTTTGTAGGAGGGCCTTCCAGTCAGTATATCCCCTCGGTTGGCGAAGCCAGGACCCCGGGGGCAGATGGCCCTGTACTCCGGTGTGTCTGCTTTGGGACACTCCTCACAGTCCACGCCCCAGGCTGCGCCCACCGAGCAGCAGCACATGTCCACGCGGTATCGCCCCGGCAACGGCTGGCCACACTCATCCTCGTGCCACTTCATATAGCACTGCTCGCTGCGCACATCTAGGAGCCAGGAGGTGGAGTGTTAGTGGTGTCAGGCGACAGTCCCTTACACATGAACTTAATGTTGATGTTTTAATGATGCGAAGGTTATGATTCCCTCACCGACACAGGTGCGTCCACTGCCGTCCAGGGTGAGACCCTCGGCACACTCACAGCGGAAGGAGCCCTGTGTGTTCACACAGCGACCGTTGGTGCACACCCCGGGGAAGACCTCGCACTCATTAATGTCTGCAGGGACAGAGGACACTATGTTACACATATTGTGACACAACTACACGCACACATAAAAAGCACACACATACAGTATGTACACACACATAATTACATGCACAAATTTGGTGTCAGCACAGAGAACATTAAAGGACATTAACGGGCCCCCACATGAATCAAAAATGTCCTGTTGTGTTGTCTGAAGGTGCAACATTAACATGCAACATTAGACATTAACATTTAGACAAAATTCCTCTCCCAAAAAAACATTGTGTAAAAAGTTAATCAAGTTAGGTTAAAAAAAAGTTTAAAAAATAAAATAAAAAGTGCAGCACTAACTGAAGCAGAATGTTCAGCTCAAAGGGAGAAAAAGCCTGTCCAACATGACATTGGAATGATATTGGGCCTTTTACAGGGACAATAGGGAGAAAAAAGCCATATTCATCACTCTTGGGTAGTTACAACACTACAGGGAGAGATCCTATCTGATGATGTCAGCCGGTCGTCTTACCTTCACAGTTGATCCCCTTCATACGAGCAAATCCCCGAGAGCAGGCGGTGTCTAAAGAGAGATGAGGGGAAGATTACCTCTAATAAAAATAAATAAATAAACACTATAAAGAGATTCATGAATGCATGTGTGTGTTTGTGTGCATGGTTGAGCACTAACCCGTTTCACAGGGTTCACAGGGGCTGCCCCAGGCGGCTCCTAGCGTCGAACAACACTCAGACTTTAGCGTAGCTCCATTGATGTTGACCTCACAGCGCTTATCTTGGATATACAGCCAACAAGTGCCCTTCATACTGTCTGTAGTACAAAAGGAGAAGCAGGAGAGAACTGAACTTAAAACTAGGATGAGAACACACCATCTAAACACCCCCATGAAACCTAGGACTCCTCTTGGTACAATAAAAGTCCAGCTGGGTAAACCCTATGGAACATTAAATGTATTTCTATGCTATTGCATTCCTAATGGGCTGAGTGAGTGGGCAGTTAATAATGGCAGCTTTTCTCAAAAATCAGACCACCCCTAACATTTCTGACATTGTCATCCACTGAGCTAGAGCCTACGCTTTTAGCATAAAAGAATATAAACCTAAGCAGAGAAGTCTTTCGGGCATTAGACAGAGCCAACTCATACACCATGTAAGTATATATGTACTGACTGGAACTCTGACAATCAAGGCCACGCATGCGAGCAATTATCTAATGAATAATGAATTCTGCGTGTACATTAGTTTGAAGATGGCGATCTCTCAGGACGGCTTCTGAAAACCTGTTCTGTGTTTATTTACAATGTGGGAGACCTGGATTAAAATACACTATGATTAGTCTCAAAAGGCTTCGGCACAAATGACCTAATATTGGCCCTCGTTTTGCAGCAGCCCTATGTGATCATCGCCACATACCAGCTCCTTATGAGACCTCGCATCGCTGTTCTCAATGTTTTGTCCGGCACTTGGGAGGAGGTCAGTCTTACCTACGCAGATGGTGTTAGTGGAGTCCAGCTTGCTGCCGCGGGAGCACTCACAGTTGAAGGACCCGGCCACATTGCGACACACTCCATTGACACAGGGGCTGGACTCACACTCATTGATATCTGAAAACATATGCACACACATAAGACACACTACATCATCTTTTGGCAGTTTGTCTCCTACGTACTCTGTCCTTGAGCCACATGTTTACTTAAACTAAATGATAGCACATCTGGTATTAATGACAACCTAATAACATTGAAACCTGTTGACAAGAAAAACGCGCATACGTGCGTATGTGTGAGTGTCAGCATATGTCTTGAGGGGCTCACCTTCGCATGTCTCCGAGTCTGGTTTGAAGACAAAGCCCTTGGGACAGGAGCAGGTGTAGGAGCCGGGAGTGTTCCTGCAGAGGCCGTTGTCACACAGCAGACGGTTCACCAGACACTCATTGATGTCTGCGTGAAAGAGGAACAGAGAGAGACACTAAAGCTGTAACAGGTCCATTATCTTCCATTGTTGCTTAATTACCTGCAGTAGGAAGCGATGCAGCGGGGCGGAGGGAACTTTCAGACAATTACCCGCAAATTATTTTGTTGTGAACAAAAAGCCCAGTTAAACCAACACATACTGTATTGGACTGAACTACTGCTCCAGTGTCAATCATGACGAACATGCACCCAAGCATTCGCCAGCGGACTCACCAACACAGTTCTTCCCACTGGAGTCAGACTCGTAGCCAATGTTACAGATGCAGCGATAGCTCCCTCTGAGGTTCTCACACATGCCGTTTTGACAGATGTCGGGGTCCAGGGCACACTCATTAATATCTGGGTTGGGATGAACGGTTAAGCTGTATTACTCACTCAGTCCTCTCAATCATTATATTGACATCATAGCAGGTCATATAAACACTGGCTTACCTCTGCCATCAACTGTGATACCAATGCCACTGCTACAGACAGCCTGGAACTCAGCTGAGAGACACAACATATTTTATTACTCAAGAAAAACGACTTACAGTTAGACCTATTCTATTGCTCAACAGTAACAAATAATGTAATGAACCACTGGATCACATTAGTGAACCTCCCGAACATGACACAACAGCAGGTTGTTAGGCTACATTCAGACTGCAGGCCATAGTGACCCAAATCCAATTTATTTACTCTTATGTGACTCAAATCAGATTTCTTCATGACAGTCTAAAGTCACCCCAGCCCAAGTCACAAGGAATCTGGATTTAGGCCACTTTCAAATGTGGTCCAAATCCGTTACAGGTCGGATTTCTAAAGAATGCGACTTCAGTCTAGACAGATCTGGCAATAAATCGGAATTGAGCATTAAGGCCTGCAGACTGAGCGTAGCCTTAATTCCTTCAGCTGGGGCTTAATAGTACGGTGCCGTTTCTGGAGGCTACCTGAGTTTCGAGCAGGGCAGGGATGGCAGGGCTCTCCAAACCCGTGCTCAGGGTTGGCACAGCAGCACTCCGACTTGGTCACGGCGCCGGGGAACGGCCGCGAACACGTGCCCATCTTTATCGCTCCGTAGCACGTAGTCCTCATGTGTGTGTCCACACACACTCTCCCGTCCACGTCGATGGCCAGGCCCGGCGGGCATTCACAGCGGAAGGAGCCCTCGGAGTTGATGCAGCGGCCATTCATACAGATCCCCGGGGTCTGGCATTCATCAATGTCTGCCGGAGACCAGGTCATTTTAGCAGACATTGTTAGACACGCATCACCCCTAAGTTGTGACACCCAATCTGTAATAAGAATCAGGGTCAGACATGCGGTACATACCAGTACAGTAGCGCCCATTAGGTGCCAGAGCAAAACCTGGCTTGCAGATACACTTGAAGCTGCCATCTTCGTTGATACACATGCCGTTGAGGCACATGTTGGTGGTGGCACATTCGTCATGGTCTGGAAATGTTCACACACAGAATTTAGCTTATTTGTTCTTTTAGAAAGTATCTGCAATGCTAAGTGTCTATAAATCGAAACGGGAATGTGATTGGCGGTTTCAATTTGTCTGGGTGTCATATGTTCAGCGAGGGTGCAGGCAGACATAATTACAGGCACACAAAAAAGCCCACCCTAATATGATGATGTAATAACTGAAAGAAAATGCCAAACAGCAAACTTTATCCAGCTTCTACATGACCAAGTGCCTGATGATGCTCACCAATACAGTTCTTCCCATCAGGAGTGAGCTCAAAGCCAGCATTGCAGATACACTGAAAGCTTCCCTCGGTGTTGACACAGCGGCCATTACGGCACATCACTCCGTTCACAATGCACTCATCGATGTCTATGGAGCGGAGAGAGGAAGAGGAAGAGGGGATACGGTTAACTGTTTTCATTCTGTACACCAGCCAACAGCCAAGGTGACAACCAGGACATACCAATGCAGGCCTGCTTGGTGGGGGTTCCCTGGTAGCCCTCGTGACACTTGCAGTGGTACGACCCAGGTGTGTTGGCACAGTCTCCATTAATGCAAGGGTTGCTCACACACTCATCCACATCTGAACGCAGGACAGGGCAAAGCAGGAAATATATATATATATCCATACGTAACACTTATTGTACAGTATATATTGTGCGTCCATATTGTGCCACTTTAGTCGGATAGTCAGAGATATCTATATATTGTAACCTATGAGAAGCACATACAGTATCCAAAGTGTTATTATACATGATGCTAGCTAGTTTACAGAACTCATATTACAGACAGCATGTCTCTACTTGGATTAAGTTCCATAAGTGTGCAGAAGATGGCAGTGCAGTGCATGTAATGAAACATCTGTGCCTCTGCAGCTCAAGGTAATCCGTGGCAAAGTGAACTCCCATGTCGCACACGCGCGCATAAGATATGTGGTTGTCTATGTCGGTTGACCTCACCGATGCACTCGCCACGCACGTCCTGCTTGTAGCCCATGTTACACTCGCAGCGGTAGTTTGTTGGCGTGGGAAAGCAGCGTCCGTTCAGACACAGGTTGGTGAAGTGTTTGCATATGTCGATGGTTTCGTTCACCGTGACGGTGCCTGAGCACATACATCAGTATAAAGAAGGCGAAAGACACAGTTAACAATTGATCTCATTTTTTGATTAGGTTCATAAACATATTTGCCCTTGAACTTTACCGGTGGTTAAATCCCTGTCTTAGAAACGTTTTACCTCAGGAAAACAAAAACAAGTGTGGTTTGGGAAGCCATTTTTTAAATCAGATTTTACAATAACCACCCATTTTTAAATCAGATTTTACAATAACCACCCATATCTTTATATAGTACTTTTTAAACCACTGACGTATAATTCCTCCTCCTCCAGGGACTCCTCCATTTCCTCCTCCTCCGTTTCCTCCTCCGCCGTTTCCTCCTCCTCCGTTTCCACCAAAAGTTCCCCCGTTTCCGTTGGTGCTGGGGACCTTGCCATTGGGGAACTGTCCCGTGTGGGGGTGACCGTTGGGGTACACGTTAGGGAAACCATGTCCCTGTGGGACCCCCACAATGCAGAGATGCCTGAACTCATCTACAGGAGACACAGAGGGCTGTTGTGACTCAGGAAGGGATGAGAATCACATGTCACCTATCTGCAGACAATGGATGCAATGTAAAGAGAAGCATGGCTGACAGGTGGGGAGGACACATACAGTATCAACCATATCCAGAGTACATTGACATGAAACCTGATTTGCATAACCAGGATCAGATATCGCTTAGATCAATCTCAAAAATTGTTTACACGTAACCGTCTAAACATGACTTCGGCATGCCACTGTACATCGCCCTGGAAATGTCAATTTTTGGTCCGTTTTATGTAGGTAACAAATTTGCACTTTTTACTAGAGCAGCGCCTGGCCAAGTAATAGCCGAAAAATGTATCAGAAAATGTATAAAGATGAGCCAATGTTCCAGTTGGACATGTATTCAATATTATGTCTATCATGTGTTGTTCCAATAGTGGACACTGCTGTTGCATGCACCCACCCACACACACACACCCCCCCACACACACACACACACACACCCACACACACACACACACACGAAGTGAGTCATCCTCGAAGATAGCCAGCTGGAGCTGAAACAAGGCCTTCTGCTATAATGACAAAATAAGGAAGTCAGGGAGCATGAGTGTGTTCATGCACATGTGGATTTAAACACACACACACACACACACACACGCAGCGTGGATCGTCAGTGCCAATGTGAGATGAGCCATTCTGGGACGGATCCGACACAGATCATGCAGTCTCACGCGAGGGGAGAGCGAGACATATTCCAGCTTGATTGAAGAAAGCGGTGTCATTATCTGCACACAAATCTTTTCCATCGCTCTGTATGGTTTGTGCGCATGACGTCATGCTCATCAGCTCTCTGTGTCTCTCACACACACACACACACACAGACCCTCACCTCCATGTGTAGTTTCTATGTGTCGTTTGGCTCGAGGACATTTACATTTCACTGAAGGCCAAGCCACAGACAGTGTGTGTCGAGATTTGTCCGTTTCTGGATCAGAGGGAGGGATTGACAGACACCCCCTAACACCGTGTCCTAACTGAACGAGCGACGCGAGCGAGCGTCAGCGACAAAATCAGTTTGATTGCTTTGTTTTCTATTGGAATGTCCCAACTGTCCGCGAGCCGTTTTGAGCTGATCTTTTGTCGGGCGCCCTGTTTCCACTTACTTCCCGTCGCTCGCGTTGAAAAGGTGTCATGGACGAGGAACTGCTCATTCAGTTAGTTGAAATGAGGAGTTATCTCTACGATACCTCCTCATCTCACAACAGCAAATCTCACATAGATTTGCTTTTGGCTATATTGTATGTCCTTTCCAGTAAAGAAACATGTAAATATCACAATATAAAACGCGTTTTCTGTTTACAATGTACAAACGCAGGAAGATAGCAATTAGGCTACTCTCCCATCTTTTAGTGGTTACGGCTCCAGTCTGATCTTGAGCGCACAGCTGATAGGTACGTGGTTTGTTTACATGATGTAACAGAAGTACATATTTAATGGGTTTAGTGTGGACAGAGAGCGGCCAATGCTCTCTGTCGGCCAAATCGTTCAGATGAGAGGCAGAAGAAGCAACACCACAGTGTGCGCTTGTTCAAAAAATAGATACAATTTCCGCGCAGCTCGTGCGGGTTTCCTCACCTGATCCCCTGACAGGGCACATCTCGGGGATCTGGCCTAGAGCCCAGCAGCGTCCCAATTCACAGCAGCACTGCATCTTGGTATACAGGCCGTTGACCTCGGCCGCACAGCGTCCGTTAGCCAGGGCGGAGAAACAGGTACCGACACGCTGGTCTGGGAGAAGAGGAGAAAGACAGAGAAAAGTGAAAGTCTTTCTCTCCGAGCATTTATTCAGCTGGAACTACTAAGATGGTCGAGCATTTAGTGTCAGTATCAGTCTATAGAAAGGATATTCAACCAGCACAAATGTGTTTCCTTACTCAGTGGACTCAATGGACAAAATAATGATTTATTGAAAATAAATCAGCAGCAGTAAGCTTCCTGTGTGTGCATGTGATGAATGACTATAATCAGTAACTGCAGTCCAACTGTATCTTCTCAAAGAAACGTGGCAAAGGTTACAGGAAGGAAATGAATGAGGCAAAGGTTACAGGTAATGGCCCCTCTCCAAATACCAGGGCAGCGAGGCAGGCAGCTACAGTACTGGGTCCTGTATACACAGGACCCCGGGCAACCTTTCCCACTGCCAGTTTCCTGCAACTATATTAGCAGGAAACTATGCAGTTTCCCAGGTCAGGGTCTCTGGTGTGGGCGAGAGGGCTGGGGTGTGGGGGGGGCGGGGGGGTACTAGTCGATTAACTTGGCTAATGAGCCGGCAGTCTGGAATTAATCAGCTCCATTGGGACCCATCCATAGCAGTTAGATAGGACATGAGAAGGCACGTACACAAAAATACACCACACACACACACACACACACACACAGATAGAACAAATACACACATACACCTATTCAGTACATACTGTATACCCCCCTCACACGCACACACACACACACACACACATACAACATATATCCCCCACTGAAGCCTTGTTGGAAGGGAGAGACACAGAGGTTGAGACTGTCAAAAGAGGGAATGGGTGAGAGCAGAGAGGGTGGGGGGTGGAGAGAAAGAGTGAGACAGAGAGAGAGAGAGAGAGAGAGAGAGAGAGAGAGAGAGAGAGAGAGAGAGAGAGAGAGAGAGAGAGA
>JAODLI010074582.1:0-13045 GCA_027575585.1 Percopsis omiscomaycus | reverse complement strand
GCTTGTCTAGCAGGGCCTGTGTCTCCGTCTGGCCCTCAGCCAAGCCTCACAGCCCCCCACCCCCCACCCCCCACACACACACACACGCCGAGTTGCATGCCGCAATGTCACATCACACCAACGTTCCCCCGGAGCCGGGTTCAACATCAGACAGGCAGACTCTCCCCGAGCTACAACCGTCTACCTCAACCCACAGCCCACGCCGTGTCACCCCGCATGTACACAGCTGCCTGGTGAGGCAAGCCGCAGACAAACAACATCCTGATAATCCCTGCCGGCTGCGACCTTAAGTGTGACAGAGACATCCTGGGTTTCTGCGCGAGCTGAGCGGCGCTTGAGCCTACTGGGTCGGAAGCCGCTTGTAGCTGGCACAGAGGCGGCCTCCGCCGGGAATCTTCGCGGATTCTGCCGAGGCAAGACCGTGGGACGCAGCCGGGAGGGAATCACACCGCAGGCCTCGCGCCAGAGCGCTTGAGGGAGGAAATGGGGAGAGCACAGGGAGAGCCGTGGCTGGGCAGGGGGGGAAGGGAAGGGAGGGTGGAAGGTGGAAAGGAATGAATTCCAAACTCCTTTACAGAGGGCGGCGGCTGAGTGGTTTTGAAGGAAAGCGAGGCGCAGCGCGAGGGGGGAACAACTGCTGCGCTACCGGTGCATGCTCCACCTCGAAGTCTGTTGTCAAAGCACCTCGGTACGCGGTCAAGAGCCACCGCTGTCTGAGCCGGGAGGGAGCGAGAAGAGAGCAGCCGCTCGCAGACGAAAGGGAGGAGAAGGAGCGGCGGTGGGGGGGGAGGACGTGGGGTGAATACATTTGGCGGAGTGTGTTTCTGGAGTGGAGATTTTAGGATACAGTATGTAAACACATTTGGTCCTGACAAAATACAAACCGCTACTGGAGGGTTTCTGTCGTGTCTGGTGTCGTTTCAGACTACGCTTTCTGCCTTCATAATCCCTTTCTTCTTCATTCTGACTGTTGTGATATTAGGAGGTGGATATTAGCTGCCACTAGCAGGAGTAATAGTACATGTACAGCTGTAATAATATGTCTAGGGGTTTTGAGCCAGTAATTATATTTGTTTGGGACCTAAATTTCCATTATACTTACACATGCACAAACTCAATAAAAATGTCCCCTGATCCCTTTAATAATACTGTAGGTTTACACACCATACAAGTACCAACAAAATTAATCTGTAAAAAAAAAAGCTATTATAAAGTATTACTGTATCTTTTCCCTCAGGGATACATAAAGTGATGTGGGGGTGTGTCTGTACAGTTCACACAACACTTTTTGAGTATATAATATAACACTATACTTTTTGTTCTTTACACATAAATAAAGGTTAAAAGGTCTTATGGTGAAGATTGATTTTGGAGTTTGGACATCTGAAGTGTTCTTGGGGGATTTAGGTTGTGCTAAATCACTTGTCAGACATCACCAAAGGCTACATCATAATACAATGTTGAAAATGCCAGCCTTGAATTGTGTTTCAAATACCTTAAACCTACTACTGTGTTTGACAACATCTTTCAGTTTATTTGCACTGTACAAAAGTGGAAGTCTGTGAGATCTAGCGTCACTACACGAAAACCTCCCGTTTTGAGTGTGGACATCCATTTGTAGTGTAAACATGTGTAATACTTAAGCACTGCTTTGCCTCTAGTGTCTAGTGCGAAATCATTCCCTCAAAAACACCTTTCGGGCAAACCCGTAACCGTCGCGTGTGGATACACATTGAAAGTGCACGATTACACAAAGCAAACGCACATGCACGTACGTGCACACTCCCCCGTTGGACCCCGTTGTTGTTAAGGGGTTTATGTGGGGGGACCCAAACGCAGACAGAGAGGCAGACAGGCAGGCAGTAGTGTTCAGGATCTTTAATTAACAGAACTTCATCCACAACGGGGAAAAACGGGAACAGTCCAAAACTCAAAACACATGGCAAAAGGCCAGGGAGAAAACAAACAGGGAAGTCCAAAACAAAACTTACGCGAGGCGAGCAAGGCAAGGCAAGGCCACAGGAGACAACAAGGTACTAACTCAGGTAACTACAACCGGCTAACACAGGAGACTAACACAGACGAACCAACACTGAGACACAGGAAGACAGAGACTAAGTACACAGGAGGGAACAAGACACAGGTGAGGGCGGTGAAGGCACAATGAGGGAAAGGACCCAAAAAGGAGATGGGGCGGAGCCAGGGCGGGGCCAAGGAGAACACAGGAAACAGACAGACACACTAGAGGAACACAAGAGACAAGACCAGGGAACAGGCAGGGTCGTGACAGTTGTTCTCCCCACTGGGCCCACCTTTGCACAGCTCTGCCACCAGTGGCCACATAATGCGCACTACATACTGTAATAACACAAACATACACAGTGCTCCATTTATAATCACTTTCCATGCTGTATATTGTGGATTCTATGCAGTAAGCAGTAGCATACATGCACGGGTGTAGATTAAATCATTCCTATACAGTATGTGTGCTCCGCAGGGATAATATTTAATGAGAAATGTTGATCTACAGGACAATATTTGAAAGCTGTACTGCCTGAGAGCCCTACTGCATGATATTTCATTATGTTTAGAGTTTTCCTTTACATAAATATAGACATTTCCACCATTCATTGATGCAGAAAAGGCACAACTTCTGCATAAACATTCACCAGAATGCAGGAAATGAATTGTTTGGTAGACCTAATGTACCCCCCCTATGTCCAAACAAATCCTACGCCCATGCATTCATGTACATATACATTGTCATTACATATAATTAACATACTAAGTCTCAGCTTGTCTTCTACTGATGGACAAGTTGCAGCTTAAGTAACTAGCTTAAGAACACTTAAGTTGCAATTACTTTTTGGTCGCAGGAATGCTTCTTATTTAGTTATCCAGCATTAGTATTGCCAGCTAGACCAGGATCCAGTCACAATATTTTGACCCACTTTCTCCATATATCTACAGTATATCGTGATAAATTTGCAGCTAGCTTTTATGCTTCAATCATCAGTCAGGGGACAAAGGTAGTTTAATCTTAGTGGAATGGAGTCACTATTTCTGGTTCACATCCTGTCATCAGACTGTCCTCGATGACCTTTCAATTTTCATTAGAAGCTTTCATTTAAATCCATTTCTCTGCTGTCGGATAAAGCTTTCTGAAAGAATATTCCAGCTCAAGAATGGCAGCATATTTCAGCACAATGCAGTTTGCTTTTCTAAGATGAATAAATATACATTGGAAAAACTGTTGCTAACCGCTGCAAAGCACTGCATATTTTTTTTTTTAATGGACACAAAAAATGGTAGTGTGGTAAAAATGGTAACATAAAACAAAATCAACTGTTCAGTAAATGTTTTATTTTAAAAGCAAAAGTCAATAATTGTGATAATAATTGCACTATTAATTAAACGTGATGTTGTTAGACAGTCAGGAGAGGACAGTATTTATCGGTTTTATAATTACTCCTTCCCAGGACGCCGCTAAATTTATGTTACTGGTGAGAAATAACTTGGACTTAACAGAAGCATGGTTGAAAAGCTTTTTTAAGCAGACAAGCTATTTGAGCTATTGTACAGTACATTTTATACATAGACTGGTATAATTGGAACATAGTCTTATACATTTTCACCAACGATATATGACATAAACTAATACCAATTATACAATGAATCATAGATAATGTACAGACTAGGGGTGTGCATGGGTTTTCGCATTGGTTAACCATTCGGGGTGCCAATGTTCGAGTACTAAAAAAAACTATTCGGGTATTCGTGCGCATTGCATTACGGGAAGTCAGGGAGGAAGTATGGCCTCTGAGTTAATAATTGTTTTGGAAGAGATTTAAGAAGTCATTAATTCATGTTTTTTTAACAAACACTTCATGTTTAACTAGCATGTTGAATAAAGTTTGATTGCGGTACAATTAATTCGCCATCCTGATGCCATATTTTTCTGCTGTCTCTACTTGAAACCCCCTAGTGGTTAACCGAATAACCGCTCCTGAGCGCTGCCAATTATTCGATTATCAAAATTAGTTTGAATGCACATCACTAGTGCAGACTTGTGTGCATGGCTAAGTCAACATTGTGCTGGAAATAGTTTAGGTTCCATTGGAAGAATTACTGTTCTAATGACATTGTTCAATATCCAATGAATTAACAGTCCCTCAGATGCTTTAAATTAGAGTGTAACTGTACCCTAAAATGAGTTTTGTTGGGCGGTAAACTAAATGATAGGACTGGTGTTTATATTGACAAAATTCACATTTTCATAAAAATCGTCATTTTATGGGTTGATAATGGCTTAACACACCTGTATCTACTGTGCTGTTTAAAATCATCCAAGGCCAGAGCCGACGTAGGTTCGACCGGTTGGTACATATCTACTCCATGAAATGTTAACGTTAATGTTAGCATTTTTCAAAATTGTGCAGTGGGTGGAGTCAGGCTCAGAGCCGGGGGTGATGTTACATTCCGCCTCGGACGATTAACGAGTAACAAAAGTCGGAGCTAATTTGTTTTATTTTCCTATTACCGGTATATGACTTTACAAATGAGGTAAGTAAACCCCTCAAATAACCACCTTCAAAGTGTAATCTGACTGACCCATATTCTCCACGCTCTCTGCTCCCAGGGGAGCAGGGATCTGTTGACTGCTGATAAATCTAATTAGCTTTGAGTTGTTTTCCTCGCTCTGGTCTCTCCGTGTGATTGATCATCTTGCTGATATGAACAAAAGCCAGTCTAAATGATAATCCCCCCCCCCCCCCCATCCCCCCCGCTGTGTGCCTGCAGGGCTGAAGACCCGCGAGGTGATGATCAACGTGTCTCGCCAGCAGGTGGAGGACTTCCACGGCCCAGAGGACTACTGGTGTCTGTGCGTGGCCTGGAGTCACCTGGGGACCTCCAAGAGTCGCAAGGCCACCGTCCGCATCGCCTGTGAGCAGCTCCATGTCACTTTGATATTGTCACATCGGTCTCCTTGCCAACAGTTGTGTCGTCGCTTAGAGGTGACACCAACTGCTCTCCTGAGTAGATAGAATCGCTTGGCCTAATGGAAGAGGGTATTCTAAAGTCTAAAGTTTCTCCTCATTATTGTTAGCACTCCCGCTTCCAGTGCTACTTATTAAAAAATGCTCCATTGTCGAGAAAATCACTAATGTTAGCTAGCTAGCTTAACGTTGCCTTTTTTAAATTCATATTCTTCTTTGGCGTTTTAGCGGTTGTCATTACCGCCACCTACTGGATTAAACAGTATAAAATATTTACAATATTTCCACCCAAAGTGATTCCATTCACAACTATAGTCCATCTAGTTATTTTAAAGATATTTTCTTCCATTCTTTTTCTATTTATGTGTCCCCCCGGGACAGGTTAAGAACCATTGTTCTAAAGGGTATCTTAAAGGCCCTGAATAATTTCAATTATTGTCTGTCCCTTGGACAGACTCTTGAGCTGAACACTCTGTTTCAGTTTGTGTTGCACTTTTTTTTAACATGCCCTAACTTGATTGGCTATTTGGCTGGAAGTGGGAGGATAGGTCAGGGACGATTAGTTACAATCCAGAAGTGATGTCAGACCAGGGGCCAAATCTGTCTGGCTTGTTTTATGCCATCATGTTTTCAAAGAGGCAATTTTGGCAAAATCACATGTTAGAAAGATTTGTCCAGCTCTTTTCAGGTCCCATCAGACAACACAAGTGACCGCACAACTGGAAAAAATTTGAATTTTATGATAGGAGACGTAGGGGATTTAAGATAAAATAATAATTTATTGATCCCCAGGGTGAAATTCAGGTGTTACAGTAGTTGGACTATATGGGACTGTAAATAATAATAATAATAAAAATATAAACAAGTAATCTGTAACACATCTGTGTATCTCAATGTACATTTTTCACACTAATGTAATTATTCCAGAAATGTTTGCGCCTGCACACCAGATTATTAAGAAATAAATCAGAAGTCAGGTGTAGGCTGAATCTATTTGTATTCACTCAATAATAGCATAAACATGACATTTAGGTTCCATTAAAATGTTTGAGATTGCGGCTTTAATCCATGCCGCCCGTTCTCTTCTCCAGACCTGAGGAAGAACTTTGAGCAGGACCCGCAGGGCGTCGACGTCCCTCTCAACGGCATGATCGTGCTGCACTGCCGTCCCCCAGAGGGAGTGCCGGCGGCAGAGGTAAGAGGAGTCCACTGCCACTTCAAAAAGCAGTCGGCGGGCCGCTGTGAGGACAGGTAGCTGTGACTGCAGCTCTCGCACCGCTACGCTCCTACGCTAACAGTTTAGTGAGCTCGGACCGCTTCAGAGAGATGGCTTCCGACTCGCGATGTTTGTTTACCTCTGAGCTGGGGGTGGGGGGGTACTCTGTGGGCGATTTCTCTCCATGCGTATTGCTGTGTCCTCCGGTGAAGGGATGTGCAGTTATGACTTATTTAGATGTCTTGGATTCATTCTGTCAGTTCACACACACACACACACACACACACACTCACTCTTCTCCTCGATGTGTGGATGTGCGTATGTGCGTCTGTGGAGGACTTTCTTATCATGTTGCTTTTTCTCCATAAATATGAACTCGAGCGGAGCGGAGTGTGTGTGATGTTGGGCCGCTATGTCAATATCAAGGTGTGTGCGTGTGTTTGCCAAACATATGTAGCTTTTAATTTGCTTCCAGTGGCATGTTACACACGCACAGACATGTGTGTGTTGTGCGTGAGTCATGTGTCCATATGCGCAATGAATGATTTAACGCACGCAACACACAAATGGACCATGGGTGAATTGTGGTCATCAAATAGGCAACTCTTCATGCATTCATTAATGACTCGCCAGCGTACAAAGAGAACGGCTTTAGTCAATAATGCAGAGACAGATCCGACCCTGTAGGTCTGCCATGTCCCAGGAATGTCTCCGCAGACAGGCCAGAGGATGGTATACCTTATCTTTACCTCATGGTTTAGGCATGCCTGGGAGGTTGAGCCTTTGATAACCGACACAGTGGTGAGAGAGCCAGCGGTCACCCCAAATGAGCCTGTGCTTAAACAAGCGGATTTGGTTCAGTTCGAGATGCAGTGTGAAATGGTGCGCCGATCCCGAGGCGTGTTTACATTAGCCATGCTGTTTGTGTTTGTGTTTGCGATTCTTGCACGGTATCGTGTTACAAATGATTGCATTTGATGCTAAGCGACAGTACGTCTGTCAGCCGGCGCGCATTCAAACCGCCCAGTGTTCGCTAGCGAAGATTTTGTATACACATATTAAATGAGTTGCTTTTTTTGCATTCTGTTTGAATGCCTAAAAAGCTTCACGGCCCTGCTTCAAATGAGAAAAACCTTTCATGTCATTCTTATATTCCTGCTCTCAAAGGAAATGCCAACAGAGGGACAGCCTCCCTCTATTATACCACCTGGGGGTTTGTTGGGCTGCTGAGAGGCATGTTTTCTTTCATGTTAATGAAAATCACACAATGCCACTCTATCTGTCCCAGGAGTGATAGACGCAATAATCGGTGTACAAGTCAGGCCACAGAGATGATATATCATAGTAAGCAGCTGAAACCTGCCTCTAGAGTAATGGTGTTGGTAACAAGACCTTGGATGGCTAAATCTAGTGAAATGTTTGCCCGGTTTTATTTGTAGCTTAGCATGCACAATGATTTATTGTGCTTAGCGTTTGGCAATGTCTACCAAATTAGCATGTCTATAGTGAAACATCACGATAGACGATGCCATCGCCGGGGGGAAGGGCTACTCTTATAATGGTACTATAATTTTTGATATACTTAATTTCATACTTACTTTACACTTTAAAATGAATTAATAATAAAACAAATCGGCAATAGTTTCCTCTAATCGTTACAATATTTTATAAATAATTTATTATGTTTTTCCTAAGCATGAAATATTCTCAGTTAAATGTGCAGGGCGAGGTGCATGGTGAAACACGATTAGGAAATATTTGTTTAAGACAGCTACAGCAGAGAACGGGAGAGTTCGCTCTGTAGGTACATTTTAATCCTCAGATACAAATAAAGACTCGCCCCCTGATTTACTGAGGCAGGCGCAAAACAGAAAGATTTAAAAATAAACTAAAGAATCTCCACACCACAGACCTGTTTCACATAAGTGTAGTCTACCATGAAAACTAGCTAGCTACAGTCCTAGCCTACAGAGACAGATGGGAAGTCAGTTACTGGACGCAACCTGAAGTCGGTGCCGCACATATGCGTGCCACATCCGTGTAAATGTGATCGTGTGTGTCAGGGTGCGCCTCGCTGTCGGTGGGGACCGGGGGAGCGTCGTGATGCTGGCTCAACATCGTGACGGCTGTCAGCCATCGCAGTGGACGATGGTATCATTCATTGGCCCAACCCGGATTGTGCTGATGTCAAAATGGCTCCATGAATCAGTGCTGGAGTTAAAACGTGTTTTTTTGTTTGTTTGTTTTTTACTGGTACATACAGTAGTAATTCACTCATCCCTCAATCAGAAAATGGGATCGGATCATCATCAAGTCAAGAAAATAGATAAAGAGAACCAGAAGTGACCAAATAAAACACAAATAGATTTGCTGCATTTTGACATTTTGAAAAAATTAATGGAATGTACTGTATATGTTTTTGTATGTTATTTGTTTAATTGCATTCCCCTTATCATTTTTGTATGGTTTACATGAAGATCTGATCATATTTATGAAATTCAGAAATGTATGTATTTCTAAAGGTTTCACAAACTTTCTAGCAGCACTTAACTTTTCTACTTCAAGCTTCTACTAACATGACATGACAAGGCATTGAACATCACCCCTGAAAGAGAACCATCATAGAGTGCGAATAATCACAGTAGTTCGAGGAAAATTACAGGAGGTAAAACTGTAAAGACCCCTTCCACTGTTAGAGTACCAACGACGATTATCCCAAACAATAATCAAACTTTTGAGGTGGTGAGAGAAAATGGCCTCTCAATAACTTTAGAAAAACTGTTTTACAATCATTAGGCCCACATTAACTGCCAGTGTTTTTTTTTTTTGCCACCGCAATTAATCATTAAGTCACTCACGCAAAGTCATTTCAAGTGCTTAAAAGGAAATTATTCACTGATAAACATAACACCGCGAAGGACACCGCAAAGGTTTAGCCCCTGCCGCCTTTCGGAATATGTCGCTGTCAGATTTAGAAAGCTCATTTGTTTAATTTGATTCCTCAAAAAGTCATCATTGCATTAGAGAACGGCCAGGCAAAAAGAAGGGCCTTGTTAATGGATCGCACACTTAATTGAATGGGACTGAACAAACTGGATGTTAGCACAGTACTGTAGCACATAATTGCCTTCATGTTGCTTTCACTACTTTGAACGGGATGGTGATAGAGGCTGTTGCATTTGTCACTAGAATTATGGAGCCGTCATCAGGCGCACAAGGGTCAAATATGACCGCTCAACATCTCCTGAAACCTTAAAATCATAATTAGCTATCTATTGTTCATGTAGATGTTCCATTCTTCTGCATGTCATAATGCCTAGCTGATGAGCTTTCGATTCTGCTGTCAGGATAATCATGACTTATGAAACTACTATTTCAGCCCTACACACACACACACACACACACACACACACACACACACACCCACACAGAGGCATGCACACACACATTTACAGAGTTATGACTCGCATCATAATTTGCATGCAGGATAAGGCTCCGAGCTCCGTAACGTTTAATAACACAGTGCTAACACTATAGCACAATATATATAAACACCATTAAAAACTTGAAACAAATGTATACCCATTTAAGATTAAAGATAATACAACTAGGTTTAAACAGAAAATAATCCAAAATATGATATTAAAATCTTTACACTGGTCTGTATGTAGGGATAGGTGTGGTCAAGTTCAGCACTGGTTGCTACCCTCTAAGTGGAACAAATTTAACAATTAAGCAAATCAGTTCTCCTTCCTCCCCAGGCGCTGTCTTATCAGCCTCATTTGAGTCTGTCCTGTTCCTGCCTCCTCATCAGCCTGTGCATCTCTGTATCGCTTCCCCCTGCAGGGGAGACCCTCAGACTGCCGTGGAATGCAAATTCCACACTGGGCTTATACACTTCCTGCTGCGAGATCCTGGAAGGAAGCCAGGGAGGGGAACAGTGGGAGAAAATAATCAAAGCAAAAACAAAGAGACAAACCCATGTACAACATTAGTTGGTTTAGTTCAGTGTGCTACACAGTAGTGTTGTACGGGTGATATTTAAAGCTGAATAGGATACAGCTGCATAGGCTTCTAAGGAAAAAATGTAGTAGAAGCTTTTACATATGTCATATATTTTAAGTTTCAGTCCAGAAATTGTACCAAGAATACCTGAAAACTGTATACAAAAAGGAAAAGCTGCATAGGATAAAATTTTTATGGTAAAAGGATCACTTTAATTTGCTATTACAGTAATATTGTAATTATTCTTTCCGACCAGGTGCCAGTGGAACACAACAGCGTAACAGTAAACCCCTTAAATTGACCATGGTGAATGTGTCAGCAATATACTGGCAGTACACTGGTACATAGTATGTTAACACTTCTTTTCTGCTAAAGGTCTGCTAAAATTCAAAAGAATACTGTATGACAGCTTTTGTATAAAGAAGCTTCTATCGATAAAAGCTTTTTATAGACAGGGTCACCAATATTTCAAGATATTCTCTGCATCTTTAAACTAGGTCTTAGATTATGCCCATGCTTCATGCTTTAGAACTGGCCTTTGCACTAGCCAACATTTTCATTGAGACACAAAACAACATAGGAAGAGGCCAGAATTTTTCAAGTGGATATTACAGCAACGAGATTGAGCAGTCGTCTTTGTGAAAGAATATTATTCAGAAGTGCAAAGGAAAAGAAGAGATCCCTCTTGAGCCAAATTAATTCAGGATGGCCCATATGTGCTCTTTAAGTTGTTAAAAGCCTTTATTACAGGGAACGGAAAGCTCTGAAGAGGTTATTTTTTATATACACAGTCGAGTTGTCTAACATTATCTGATGCAATGCACACCAGGTAAACATATACTGTAAACACACCCTAGAAGCCTGCGTCTCCATGTGAATTCATTGTAGCTTGTGACAAATAAAAAGGAGTACACCCATTTCTGCTGTTTAATCAAGGAATACAAATATTTATTGTATTTACTGTAACCGATTTTACTGTGTAATGGAAATACTGAAGCTTACAGTTGTAGTTCTATAAAAGTGATACTGCGCTTTTGTTAAACCCTCTGCTTTATTTTCCCGTATACCTGAAATATATATATATAAATACATGTGCTGGTGTTCATGAAACTAATCCTTTGGGCACGCCATGTGTTAAACCTGAAGTGATTTATTTTCTTCTAACTTCTGTCTTCCATCATTTCTCAAAAACGTACTGTGCTTCTAACGCATCTTGTCCCTGCTGGTTGTTCAAGGTAACTCGCTCTTGAAAATCCAAACGTTATAGTATTTAATTTAAGATATACTGTATTTGCATTTTTAATCCAGAATAGGAACATGAAACTAATTAAACAAGGCAGCTCATTTAATATTGCTTTCATTTAAAAATGTAAAAGGTTTCCAGGTAGTGAATTACCCTATGTCAACGACGGGGTCTTGGGTTCACGCATCGCTGACAGATATTTCTGACAATGTACACTTTTTCCTCATTTTTCATTCTCGTTATAACAAAGGCAAACGTATTAAGACTCATTAATCCTTCTTTCATGTACTGTCAGTGCAGCCGCTCCTCGGCATGCGTCTTGATCAGAGAGGGGGGGGGGGTCTTTTTATTATAAGGGGACGTGGGATGATTGGATGCTCAAGGTGTGTTGATAAGATTAAAAAAGAAATAGCGGAGAGTGATCGAGAGACGGAGATCGATGGAGCCCACCAGTGAGAATCCTTTCAAAAGCTATGGAGCCAAACATTGAGAAAAAAAAATTTTTTTAAAGGCACTATGATGAAAGACTTCTTGGGCCACCAGAAGGGAAAAAAGACACCTGTGACAACATGACTCTTGATTTATTGATTTTCCCAGCTCATTTTTTTTTCTTTCAGGTTGCTTCCAAGGAGCGAAGCAATCTCTGAGTGTGTTGGCTGTTGTTTATATTCCCCTGGCAAATGATGGGACACTCTCAAACACACACACACACACACACGTAGAGCTCCAAATAGGGTGGAGTTTTTAATCCTCAGACACAGCCATAAATCAAGCGCCACTCCCCGATGCTCCAGTCTCTCTCAATGAAATGCTCAGGCCAACAGCACATTAATAGCAATTTACAGGACCAGTCGAGCGACCAGAGCAGCATCAACAGAGCGTCCTTTAGTTTGTAATTCCTAATTACTTTTGCTCCCTACACGGTCACTGAAATGGTAATTGTATAAAATGTAATCTGACGCATGGCTCTCTCCGATTGGCCGTTTGTTTTCATGTGGGTTACATTTCCCACAATCCCGCAGTCTTGTCTTCCATTTTGTTTTTAATTGAAAATAGAGAAGAGAGAGAGGGAGATAATTGTGGATGAACTCCAGCCAGACTAGTGGTTATTGTGTCATTGTGTCATTGTCTCTTGTTCCGTGTTGTGTTGTGTTTATTTCCCCACGCTTAGCTTCAGCCACCCCCCCCCCCCCCCTTAATTAATACAGCTTCCTGTCTTCCTGTCTTCCTGTCTTTAGGTGGAGTGGCTGAAGAATGAAGAGCCTGTGACATCCGATGGCATCGTCGTCACAAGGGCCGATCACAACCTCATCATCTCTGAGGCCCGCCTATCGGACTCGGGAAACTACACCTGCTTAGCTAGCAACATCGTGGCCAAGAGACGCAGTGCTACCGCTACCGTGGTGGTCTATGGTATACGGCGTTACAGTTGGTTTTTATGCACGTAGTTCTGTCATTTGTTCTATTGTTTGATTGACAATGTAAAACAGGATAGTCTAGGGGTCTGGGCGTTGGACTCCCAGCCGTAAGGTCGTGGGTTCGAGCCCCAGAGTCGGCCTACCTGTAAGCATCCTTGAGCAAGAT
>JAODLI010074581.1:0-13046 GCA_027575585.1 Percopsis omiscomaycus | reverse complement strand
CCTGTCCCCCAGTCCCGTGAACCACACCTCCAAACATTCCCTCCCACACACAGACAGGGCTAAACCACGCCCACACCACCACATAATACAACCCAAGTATATACACTTCATCCATGGATTAAAGCATATTTGTCTCCAATAACATAGAATGATCATGCTTGGATATGATATGGACAAAATAGTGAAACCTTTGTAGCCTTTGCTTGTGAAATTAGCCTCAGAATGTATAAAAGGGGTTATTGTTTATCTATACCAAATGCTGGCTTAAGTAATGCAGGGATATAGTGCTGGTGAATTCAATATCAAAGCACTTGTTAATGTGTTTGCTATTTATTATATTGTGAACGTTTTGTTGTGTATCCCCCTGTCGATTTGTATACAATCTTAACCCAAGCTGTGCTATATTAACAGATAAACTGTCACGTGCTAAAGAAGAGAACCAGAGAGTAAAGCAGATGCTGGATCAGACTTTTGCAGAGATGTGTAATCTTTGACCTCAGACTGGGTCAGCTCCTGTTTTACCTGCATCTGAGCTGTATGGCATGGTCAGTTCCAGCGCTTCTATAGCTCACGGGACCTATACAAAATGCTCTGACCTTAACCCAGAAAGCAAACTCTGCATAAGGTAGCACAAACATACTGTTGGCAATTAATTTATGCCGTTTGCTTTTTATAGGCCCCTTTACTTTAATAATAGGGGAATTGTAAGTTCACTATATATGTTTGATAAAATGTATGTATATGTTGGCAGAATTTGCACTTTTTGGATAACATTTACTATATTGCACATAAGCAATGTAAAGCCATAACATTAACCAAGGTTTTCATATTATCTTTGCACTTTTGAGACATTACTTTACGTTACTTGTAAATGTAAGATTCTGTAGCTATAGGATGGGGTTCTTTGTTGTAAAACTTTTCTTTGCCATTTTATCTTGGAATGCCAATCTGAATAAAAAACAAACAAAAAAAACCAAAACGTATTAAACAAACCTGTCTTTATTTTTTACCCATTTAATGTATTGTAAAAATGGTAACTGCCTGGGTGTTTTGTGTTTCTGACTGTCTATGAGCAGTCTAAAACTTTACAATGTAAATGTTATTAAATAACTTTTGCACAGTAGCACAACTGAGTACTCTTGAACTGTAGTGTAATTAAATGTGATCATGTGAAGGTCACTATTAGAGGATATAATCCTGGTTCTTTTAATTAAGCCTGTGGGATTTATAGACTAACAGTAACATAATTGTTTTTAGTTTACAAGCAGTCAAATGGCCTTCATACAGTAAGGGCATAGAACTATAAAAGAAGGGCAATTTGAAAAGCTGTAGTACCTCCTTTCCACTAGGGGGCAGTCCCCACCTCGTACCAAGCCAAAAGTAAATGAAAAGGTGAAAGTTCGCCGCCTGTTTGCAGTGCAGGGTCCACGATTGAACAGAAAATATGGATGAAAATCCAGATGTGTCGTTGTCTTCACACGATAGCAAAGGAGAATATATACTTAGTAATGTCGCAGAAGTGGTTGAGAGAATTTTAACATTCGTTCCGACAAAATCACTTCTTCGTATCGCAAGGTAAGCTAAAAGTGAGTGCTAGCTAGCGTTACCAATGCTAACGGCTGTCTTGTATGAAAGCTAATCTCTACCTAATTTGATGTATAATATCACTTTACTTTTTAATACGAAGATATTGGCGCTTTAAAATTGAATAGAATAGTACAATCGATAGATGGAATAAATAGTTTCCACTTGCTATCAAAATGACCAAATCACAATTGAGGTTGATGTGATTCTGCCGTTTTTTAGTGTTTGCAGGCTATGGAGAAACTGCGCCCGCAGGGTGCTGAGGGCTCAACAGAAGCTGACTTGGGTCTCAGCCTGTGGTCCGTCCGATACAGAAGTTCACGCTCTGTGTAGTTGTCTGGCTCAGGCGGTGGAGGTAAACCATTCGATTTTGGCATAGTGGAAAATATTCGCAGTTAATGTGTTCAACTTTACTGTTCCTTGCTAGGTTAACGGTCTGTATTGTCAAACAAGAGAACGTCTCCAAATAACAACGTAGAACTAGTTGATATGATACTGTTAAATTGTTATACTGTTCCATGTTGTTATGCGTTTCGTAGTTACACGTGTAACTTTTCTAAATTACAGAATGTGTTTCTGCTGCCTAAAACAGTTCTGGCAATGGTAGACTGTGACGCCTTCAGTGGACAAGTATCTTGCTACAGACAACGTAAAGGTTAGCACTATGTAATACTGCACAGTAATGTACCTGTGGACATTAATAATGACAGAATACATCCAATTAGTGCATGTCAATGACACCATAACAAGTGGTTAGGATACATCTTCAGTGTCCTGTTGTCATGGTGTGCCAGATGTCTAGGTTATTACCGGTAACTGTACATTCTATTGCTATTAGTACTATTAATTTACCTAATTACAGTAGTGAAATCAGCTAGTGCCATACCAGAATTTACAGAGAAATAATGTTGGCAAGATTGACTAGATCTGTTCATAGTAGTTTAGAATCTGACACATTTCTTGGGTAACATTGGAAGGCTCTGTTTTCCTAGTGTTGTACAATTAGGTCATTTAGCTGATGCTTCTATCCAAAGCGACTAACAGTGAGTACAGATACACATATTAAGGAGCAGGTAGGGGTTAGGCATCTTGCTCAAGGAGTGTTATATACAGGCATGGCGGGGATCGAACGCATGACCTTTCAGCTGAGTCAGCAACCCTAACCACTAAGCCTATCCTGCAACAACAAGCAGAGACATTTTAGTAAGGATTTGGCAGGAGAATGCTGCTTGAATGTCTCTGCTCTTGTTAGTGTGACACGACAAAGCCAGAGGCAGAAACCGTGTTGAAGCCAAAGAGCTTCGCCAAGTTGCTTTTCTACAATCCTGACATAACTTCCTAGTCACTAGTCAACAACAGAAGTGTGATGTGATCTTCCCGGCTTTCTATATTTAACTGGACCTGTCATTCCATTACATACAGATTATGCGGTTATGAGTCCCTTTTAGCCACAAAGAGGAAGTGGAAAAGCGGAATGGCTCACAATTGCCAATGATGTGCCAATGAATATTTAAAATAAATATATTTATTTAAATAAATATTTAAAAAGATTGTGTCCATTTCAGCAGCTTTTCTCTCTTCTTTTATTCTTTCTGCAATGTCGTTATTGTGACTGTTGTAGACTACAGAGGTAGTTCAGTACAATGCTACTCAATGGCAGGCCATACTGCCATTGGCCACTTTCAAGCCTTCAAGCATAGCTTGTGGCGTACAATATGTGTGATACTTGCATAGTTAAATTGTGACGTTAGTGGAAAAAACACCACCACTGTGATTAGGTGCCTAGTGCAGATTCCCCTTGCAACAGTGTATAGAAAAATCTTAATTATTCCAGAGGAGGCTTGTCTAGTGATCAACAGGATATTAGTCCCTGATGCATCTGACATGTTTTCACCATTTACCCCCCATAGCGAAAAAGAGTCGCCACAGTCTAGACACAGTGGAGGAACTGAACCTACTTTTTCCCAAAGGCTGTGACATCATGGGGATTTCTGCACCAGGGATAGTCTGTAAGTGCTGTGTATCTATTGTGAAGAGAACGATACAAGTATAAACACACACACTTTGTAACTGTTCCAGTTAGTTATTTTACTAGATGACATCAATGCCTGTGCTGTCTACTCCACACCATGTAAATACTCTTTCTTCCCTATTGAATGCAGCATCATTCTGTGTGTTGGAAGTGTTTTCACTTCTCCCCCTGTTTGCAGTGACTCCCAGTGGCTCTTACACAAACCCTCCGCAGGAACACCAGGAGGGGGAGGCGGGCTATGCCATCATGTTACCCAGTATGGAGGGTGTCAAAATCAGACCTTTCCATTTCTGCAAAAATACCATCTCCCAGTCAGCCCTGCAGGAAGCAGGTAGGGGCTTTCAGACGATGTTCACTGACCTGTAAGCCACAGGCGCACTGCGTGGTCAAGGATTGTAAATCAGGCTGGAAATATTCCAACATGCACCTATGTCCCAGTGTTTGACATGTCCTTTCCGCCCCTCAGGGCTGGTGGATAACCCGGAACTACGCGTGGTGCTGTTGTTTGTCTACGAGGCATACAAGTCTGGGGCGGTACGCTTCCTTAACCAGGTCCTGGAGCCACTAGCTAAGAGCAAAGCTCTGATCGCTGGAGGACTGGTGGAGAGTGTCTTCTCTCCAGCCAGAGAGTGGTAGGTTATCACCCTGCAGGGCACACAATGTATGGGCTGCTTAATGTTTCTCTGAGTGGTGAATAAAGTTGAAAAAGCAACGTGTTTAAGATTTGTATATGTCCTCGTTCTGTGGCTAGATTAAGGCCATAAACAGTAATTCAGTCCATTTATACTGTATGTCTGTTTTGAAAATAATCAGAGTAGGTACATTATTTGTCTTGAGTTTTTCTGGTGACCCTGAAATACAGATTACATCAGTGTAAAAAGGGCTAGCTCATATATATATTTTCCTTTCACTATTCTTGGATTTTCTGTGTGACTGAGCTCCTCAAACTCATCCACCCTCTGTTCACTCCTCCCGCTCTCAAGCTGTAGCCAGGGTGCCTATGGTGTGGTGGGCCTGGCCCTGAGTGGCCCCAGAGTCCAGGGAGCCTCCGTGCTCCTGGAGCAGGACGTGGGCAGCCCCAGCGCAGCCGAGGCCACCATCCGCCGGCTGAAAGCAGCCAAGCTCCCCGAGAGTAACACCCTGGGCTTCATGTTCGCCTGCGTGGGCAGAGGCCAGAACTACTACCACAACCAGAGTAACGTAGAGGCGGACGCCTTCCACAAGGTCTTCCCCAGCGTTCCGCTCTTCGGCCTGTTCGGCAACGGCGAGATCGGCTGCGACCGCATTGTGAAGGACGACTACACGCTCTGCGACTGCGACATGGAGGGCCTGCAGCACGAGTACACGACCGTGATGACCCTCGTCCACCTGGGCTGACGGGCTGACATAAAGACACCCCGGAGAGAGGGGGACTAGACATTCTGGTGCTCACGTCGGTCACATCTAAGACCCACATTAATGCTGTTACTGGTACCGCTTGTAAAGCAGGGAAGTTATCTTTTCAGCCGTCAACGTAGTGACAACATCACTTGAAGACCTATGTATGTAAATAGTAAATAATCGGCCTAAATACAAGTGGGTTTAAAAAAAAAAAGAAAGAAGTTTCTAAGAAGACATTGAAGAAACAGTGCTGAGCATCTCTTGTGATTTGTATGTTATATAGTCTTGTAAAATATAAATGTATTCCCCCACCCCCTCAAAAGGGTTTGCTTTGCGGTTCAGTAAATTATAAAGGTGTATCACAGCTTTTGCTGTAGTTGATTCAGAAAAGGCACTTTTTAATCTGTCAATAGTAAGAGGGTGTTTCAACTTTTCGGATCAGTAGGGCAGCCTTGAATGCGCTTCCTAATTACATAGACTTTTTTTTTTTTTTATATATATAGTTACATAGTAATAGTGACCGTATACGCTGTTATGCTTAGTGTTAATGACTTTGTGCTATACACCTGTGGGCACATTAATTGCACTCTGACTTCTTTGTTTCTCTACCTAATTGCAAAATTCCACTACGAGTGGACTGGTTCAATTATTTCCTCTCACTAACTACTGCTGGTCAAATGGAAAATCCATCGTCATGCAGGTTTTAACTCAAAAACGGAATTTGTCAACAGTACATTGAATAGGAAATGTGTTTTTGTTAGAAAGTATGTTAAGAATTTCTGTTTCGCCTTGACTGTCCTGCATTTTGGTTTTAAGAGGTACTCATGGTCAGACATAGATCAGTCAGGTGAAAGCAATTTGTGTTTGCTATAATATTCAAATTAATGTGACAACTTAAGTGTAGGTATTTATAGGGTCTACACAAACAATTTTGTAATGGTAGCAGTCATTTTGTTTATTATTCCAAAATTGGCAAAATTACTAAAATACCTTTTTGAATATTGCCACACTGAAATTTTATCTTCCTTGCACAATTGATCAATGTTGAGATGCCTTTTGTTTTCTACAACAGTGCCCTCTGTCGAATGGCGCTTGATATTGCACCATTCAGATTCTCATTTCGGGGCCCCTGGCACTTTTGTAGTGCTTTACTTTACTCGATGTTGAATAATACCCTAGAGATAAACGTGCAATTTACATACGTTTTAGATCACGTTCTACTTTAAATTAAATAGTCTACATCTTTTCAATGCTATAGTAGGCCTAGATGTTTTCCTTTTTTAACTGCCCCTTTTCAGTTCCCTGATAGTTTTTTTTAAATTATATTATTTGTATTGTAAGCCAGTATTTGGCCTGAACAAAATGTCTTAATGTACACGCACTTTTCTACAGTATGTGCCAAATCATATCTCTTCATTTAATCTTCTGATAATTTTATCAATAAATCGTTAATATTCGGTTTGGGTTTAATTTCCTCTTAAACAATATTCCAAATATATGTTTACATAGGCCTAATGGACTACTTTGAACCCAGTTGATATGTGAATATGTAGGCTAAGTTCTAATTTCACCCATTTTCTTTGCGTACACTGAGATCCCAGCCTACAACATTCTAGGCAGCCCACGACCAGGCGTGCTTAAATAAAGGACAAGAGACGCTATGAGATTGATTGATGTGCGCTTTAACCATCGACTGGCTAATCCCGATGAATGACAAACGGTTAAGCCAATTGCTATGAAGGCAATTTATATTCCCATATCAGACGATATTTTTAGAAAACCACAAAAACGCTCATGACACGGTAGAGGGGCAACCAACCAAACGTAAAGCTAATAAAACAAGTGGAGCGATAATCCGTTCTAAAGTGGCCTTACCGGGAGCATCACAACGAGAGAGAGAGAGGAGAAACACTCCACACGTCTCTCCACAGCGATCATTTTTACATCTCGATGTCGTGACCGGAGCGATGCAAATGTCACTCTATTCATTGGCTACCGCCAGTCTCCGGCACGAAAATGTCTATGTTTTGATGGCGTTTGGATGAAATGAGCTACCCCGGATCAGCTGCTGTACAGAGATACAACAAGGCTTTATTTCCATTACACCACCTGGACTGAGCCTCGAAGGGTTCCCTGCTGTGCTTGCGGGGGAAGCCCTCGGAAGAAGGGGATCGGAACCAGGACCCAGAGAGCAGTTAGGTCGGTCATGGACACTACATGCTGATAAGAACTTGGCCAGATGACGATGCTTGCATTTGAGCTCCATTCCTCCTTTGGTTTAGCACTGGAATCTAAGCGGCAGCAGCAGCAGCATCAGGGGAGCTTGTCCAGCGTGGACGTGGTAAGGATAGCTGCAGCCTACACGTATAGCCAGCCAGTTTGCTGCTGCTTCACTTCTGATCACCGCCAAGGGAGACATAAGCATTGTCGAGGGGCAACGGAAGGCAAACCGTCAACAATGTAAATCTCGGAGGTAGGTAATTTAGCCCATACCTACAGTAGGCTACCTGGCCGTTCTTTCACGGAACTCACCACAAAGAACGGGGGCATCCTACATCACCGACCTCACTACTTTCACTAGATTGTTCTGGGGTCGACCCGAGACTATGTCACATAGTATTGTCTAAACAGTTTTGGTCAGATATTCAGTCACAGGAACCTTGTAAATCAGGCTGCCTGAATAGACAGTGCGTTTTGTGCGGTGGACTGAGCGTTTCACTACGGTCAACGGTTGTTGCATGCTTGATGGTCAATTGCAAGTTTGAAGTTAACATTAAAGTTGATTTAAAAAATCTAATCAGAATCACGGTTAGGGTCCCTACTATATTTCCAGAGATTATCTAATTTATTTTGTTTAATCTAGATAATATTCTACTCTGACTATGGGTTATGTAGGCCTAACTGTTTCTCAATTGTAGACCTAAACCGTGTTTCCTTTCCTACTTGGATTGTTAAGATCGTTCTATACTTTAAATTCTTTTGCGTTCATTTTAACTTTAACGAATAGGCTACCATCTCGGGGCCAAATCCTAGCCTATATCGGTGTGTTTCTTAACAGAAATAAATTAAAATCTCTCTAGCTTTTCTTTAAGTCTATTTTCTCTCCAAACAAACATAGAGCAGTTGAATTGATATGTAGTTAATAAGGAAATTATTATTAGGCCTACTACTGTCTTTATTATAACTCCATATCCTATTTAAAATCTCATCAGATTAAGTGGAAAACTTTTTTTAGTGTTTTTTTAAAGAAGAAAAAAATGAAACAATCTTTTGGACCACACCATGTCCATTGAGCTGTATTGATGCTGGTGTTCTTCTCAGGGGCAACATGACAGCAGTGTCTATCAGGTGAAAAGGTGAACTGCAGCATTGTAAACCTTGTGACAGCTTTCACCTCCTCCATCGCTACACCTCCTCTCGTTCTTCCATCACCCTGCAAACATGGCTAATGCTGAGTAAGTACTTGAGACTGATATTCCCCTCTTATCTGTTTCTTTCTCTGTGTTCGATCCCACCAGCAATACACCTTTCAAAAACACTCAGGAACATTCACTGTTGTGAATTCTCGCCTCTTCTATCTTCAATTACAACCCCTCTTTTTCCCTTTCAGCGTTTTCGGCTGTGTCTATTTCCACAACATGACCTTTGTTCACAGAGACATTGCTATTGGCCATGCATCTCTGACCCCTGTCACCCCTTGCTAGAATGCTAAACACGAGTGCACCTGTAGGCGCACACACAGACACACACAGACACACGCAGACATACAGGGCCTCTTGCGCGCACATGCATACACAGAAGAGTCCACATCATGCGCACAAAGCAGACTATTGGTCTTCGAGCGATATACAGGTCACACATTGAGCTTGTGAGACCTCGGCGTGGAACACTGTACTCGCCAGTAGGCTACATGACAAATGCATCTGCCTTTCTGCGGCCTACTGTATCCCACCGCAGTTTCTCCTACATCCCCTTTTCAAACTGAGCTGGGGATTTAAATCGTTGATATCAGGAGTGAAACAATCGAAAAAGCAAATTAATTGATTGACAGTAAATTAGTCACCAGAATTAATCATACATTTTACAAAAAATAAAGTGCCATGTGTTGTTTTCATCTTGACCATATTATAAAATGAAAAGTTGTGTTTTAGACGGTTAGGTAAACATATTAAGCCATTTTGGTTTTAGGTAAATTGAATTTATTTTGTACCTTATTACCCTAAAATACCACCATTTTATGATATAAATGAATCGTAGGCCTATAGAATAATGGAATATAAAAACAATTATGGATAATGAAAGAATTTGTTGGTATTTTGCTGAGCGAATACACAGTGTTTGGGTGATATTTCCTTTGCATATGTGTGTGTACACAGAAAAAGTTAGAGGTGATGCAGAACACTGTATCCCATTATTCTCTGTCGACAAATTATTCTGCTGGCATTGCATGGCTTCCTAATTTGTCTTGTCTTAACAAGCCACATTTATTCTTTTGACCTAGATTAATAGCCCCGCATCATTGTTCCATTTGCACTTCTGTGAGGGTTCCTATTCTGTTTCCCGTCCCATACTGAAGTTAATATAACAAATTCTTCCTCTGGTGTTGGACAAATTAATCCTAAACACTAACTAACCCTAACCCTAACCCTTACCCTATTTACAGGTAACATTTCTGAACCCCATGTAGACTACAATTGACCCTATGGGTAATTGAAGTCAAGGCTGCACGATTAAGACATTTTTATTTCCCTTGAGACTATTGATCCCAATTCTATGCCAACTGCATATATCTATACACAACAAAAACAAATAAACACAAGAATTGTGTTACCAAATTGTTTTATTTCCACAAATCAACAATTTTAGAAAGAGAGGCATTATTGGACACAGCTCCTAATCGCTATTTGTGTCATGGACAAGCAAAGTTACTAGTCAAAATGGTACTATCAATTAATATATTATTTGTGATTAATTGTGCAGCCCTATTTTGAGTTACATTATACAAATACATTTACATAGTAGTCAATTCTACTGCTGCAGGATTGGCAGTATAGATTAACAAGCCTTATTTAGTACATACCAGACCGTTCTTAGTTTTATAATTGCTAAAACTTCAGTGTCTCAAAGCTCATTTGGGAGACAATACAAAAGCAGTTTTGAAGGTCACTATTAGTGGAGCACCAGTTGTCTTTTAATGTATCTCCAGAGATTATATCTGGTTTCTTATAGCTTTAGGATTTGTTCATGTTAACAGATGCAAACTGAACAAACAACATGAAAGGGATTGTGTGAATTTAGTTTCAAAGTGGATTTTCCATTCAAAATGAATGGCTCTCCGTCCTGCAGTATTGTACTGTATACTGCAACATTTTTGCATCCACTTGCACATTGGGTATTTGTACAGAGCAAACAACAACATTCAATGCTCGCGTTCCCTAGACTGGGTACAATGAATTAATAAAAATGTCAATAATTATAAGGATTTTTCATGAGGTATTATGCTTCTCTCACATCACCCAATAGTGAAATAGCTAGTCAATTAATTCAGTTTAAGAATTGCGAAGCACTCTTACTTTAAACATTTCATAAAGTATTTTTTTTGTCCCATATCCCTTAAAACATCTTGAGAAATAAAAATAAAAACATTATTGGATGTCCAGCCAGTGGAAAAAAAGTCTATGGGCCTTTCCATTTAGAAGAAATCGTGCATACGTCTATGTTTAAGTCTCTACCCACAAGGCTCTCTGTCTCTCCAGTGCCTTTATAGCTTGCAACTGTAAAGGTCAGATAAGAGACTGGTCACACCATATGCCAGAACAGTCTATTGTGCAGTGCGCCAATTCATCATAGTTTAATCTGTAATATTTTTAATGAGGTAACCCAGCAGGCAGACTTAATTAATATTCTTTGGTGTGAGATGGCAGGGGTTGTGTCTTTAATATGTTGAGGACTTTATGTGTAATACATTGCATGTGACAATAGAAAAAAACACAAATAGAAGAGAAAGACAGACACACCTAGACAAAGACGCTGGTAGTTTAAATCTCATTTGCCACACTTGGGACATCATATCTGATGTCAAATCCATATTATACTGTTGATGAGTTGGGAAGGAAAGACCAAACTTCCCCTTCTGTCCAAGACTTTAACAGACCTGTTATATTGTGCCTATACCCATATTCCTGGCTGCATTTCTCACAGTTGCTCTTGTCATAAGGTGCATTAGTGTGCGTGTGAAGCCATGTAAATAGTTGTAATATTGTAAACAATACATTTGGTTAATCTATTACATGAGAATGAAAGTGACTCAGAGGAATATTCGGAGTCACGCTCCAGAGCAATCGACGCTCTGAGCACAGGCAGCAACACTAACAACCCTTGCTAACGCACATTGAGGGCTTGTCCGCACTAGCTTGTCCAGTGTTCTTCTCAGCACCTGGTGGGAGCACTGGACATATGCTCAGTATCCTCATGTTCCCAGCCAAGCTTAGCCAAGCAGCAATGAGCCTGGATATTCTTCTGATTTGAAAGTGCTCTAGCAGAGTTATGTAGCAGAGAAAACCTAGGTTAATGCCATCTACAAAGCATGAATCTTTGTTTGGAATGAAGTACATTATTTTTTTCTTCATGAATGCATGCAGTATCTCCAAAGGTCAGGCGTATGCCAGTATATAATATTTCCCTGAATTCACGTTCCACAGTGTATAAAAAAAATAAAATAATAAACTAGTAATTCTTGTATTTCATTCTATTACCCAGTTTACTGAAACCACATGCTCCTCGGTAAATGTAGGAAGCTGTAAATATGACCATTAAAATGTAGGCTATGCTGTATTGAATTCAGATAATGCTGGATCAGATTTTTTTCATTTTATGTCTAGGTCATATTCATGATTCACTATAGTTGCCCAATAACAGTTCAACCAGGGTATTAAAGCAATGAATTGACTGTAAAGCACTCTGAAGCCAGCCCATATCAATAGCACTCAGGTCGTCAGAGCAGTTCCGGGGATGTCTTACGACATAGTTAAATTTTTATCGATTTGATCGAGGTAATATGTCTTTATGGAGAGCAAGCACATTAGGAAGCGGAAACAACATTTCACTGTACCCTCCACCCCTTTCTTCTTTCCAGTGTTTTGCAACAGTTCACAGCCATAAATAAATAATAAATAAAAATAAAACTTTTTTCTCTATGCTATTTCTCTCTTGAGGCTGTTTATTCGTCTGTTTACGCAGAGGTCATGGGGGTCCGGGTTACACTTGTCGGATTAAGGGCCTTCTTCTGTGCCAGTGCCCGCCAGTTACTTACGCGACCTTCTGTTTCGGTCAGTGAAATGCCTTGAGCACATTCTTTCACATAATGACCTTTCCCTACCTGGCCCACAACATTACTATCTACTATTTAATTGTATCTTCGTCCCAGCGCCACCCTAAAGGGAGAATTCCACTTTGCTGAATATCACTTCCCTCCTCTGGGTGTCTCGTTCAGAAGAAGGCCCTCCTGTATGGCTACCTTCTTTTAGATCAGTGGTTTTTAAAGTGTGGGGCTCAATCCCATTTCACTTCAAACCGTCAGCCCTAAACCCTCGGTACCATTGAACAGACGTTTTAGACTTCGTCGTTACAGGGGGGGTTGCGACAATCTGAATCTGAGACATCCTTAGATGACTACAAACATGCAAATAAGACCGGAGGTGTCCAACCTACTACTTTTAAGAAGATGGGTTTGAGCCTTGGGCCCACCCAAGGTGCCGTGGAATGTTTATTGGAGTTTGTGAGATAATTTGTATGTATTCTATAAAATATCAATGCATTTTTCAATGGTCTTCAGAGTTGTGTACACCATACTGTACACTCATTTTTACTATTCACTATCTTATTTAATTGTATGTTCATTCTAAAAGCCTTGGACAATACCTTTCTAATACCTTTTGTGCTGTTTTCACAACACATCCCGGAATACTGCTGAATATCTACAGTATATTCAGCTCCCCCCCCCACACACACACACACACATACACACACACACGCGCACACACACACATTA
>JAODLI010074580.1:0-13047 GCA_027575585.1 Percopsis omiscomaycus | reverse complement strand
CTCACTCTCTCTCTCTCTCTCTCTCTCTCTCTCTCTCTCTCTCTCTCTCTCTCTCTCTGCCACAGCAAACGTGCTGAGGAGGAAAACACAGGGAGCATGACCTCGTCTGTCCCAGGCACATTGTGTCTACCTGCGCCCGCCTGGCGCCACGCCCGGGCTCCGGCTGCGGTTTGCGTGCCACCACTGTTTGGGCAGATTTGCATTTGAGACTCGAGGTAACACAGTAATGATTCACCCTCGTCTGTGCGAGTGTTTGTGTGTGTGTGTGTGTGCGAGTGTGTGTGCGCGTGTGTGTGTGTGTGTGTGTGTGTGTGTGTGTGTGTGTGTGTAAGAAAGAGAGAGTGTGTTTGTTTATCCGCGTTTTTGCGTGTCCGCGTGTGAGCATGTGTCCGTGTGTGCGCCAGGAAGTGTGTGTATAAGTGTGTGACTGTGTGAGCCCGCTTGTATGCGACCCAGGTGTGTGTGTGTGTGTGTGTGTGTGTGTGTGTGTGTGGCCGATCACCGTGCGTCACTGCGCTCTCCCCACCAGCCGCTATAATAACAATCCCTCCCTCGTGCCACAAACAAAGAGATGAGCCAGCCCACTAAGTGAAAACACGGTGCTTTAATGTTAGCGGTACATGACGCGTGCGGGCCCTAACAGCGGGACAGAAACAGGCCCTTGTGCAGGAAAGACGTCCCCAGAGCCCATGCCGTCAGAAGGGTGGGAGATCGGGAAAAGGACAGTGAAAGACGGTTGTATCTTTGGGTGGAGACGGCTTCCCCCTCCCACCCCTCCTGGGTTTTTTTCTACCTAGCTCGCCACACACTCGGGCGTGGCTCTGGGAAGTGGAGTTTTCCGTGACAGCAATTGTCCACTTTATAAATGCAAAGACCCTTTAGGGGAATAAGCTCACTGCATATGGGGAACTAAGTGGCTTTATTGATCATAATGTCCGACGGGAAGGTTTTTGTTTGTTATATTTGGTGTATTCAGGGGAAAAAAGGTGGGTCTGGGTCATTTATGAGGCGAAGGTGGAGAGGTGTTTATAGCCTGAACTGTGTCAGTGACACACACACACACCAATGTTTCCGAGAACATGAACAGTAAAGGACCCTTTGATAGCTGTGTCATTGTAGGTGTAGGTGTAGCTTATACCATTATAAGCTAGGTTTGACTATAGTTTTGCACAGTTGAACAAAATGCAACAAACCCATAACTAATGTTTTGAGCTACACGTGTTTACCCTACTAGGACACCTCTGTGTCCAGAACGGATGATACAGAATAGAAATGGAAAACCAATATGGAGTCGCGACTTGACTGAATGTAGTTCCTCTTGAATGAGTTTAATTTAATTCATGATTGGAAGCAAAACAATAATTTTATTATTGATATTTTATATATATGTATTAAACACATGTGGAAAATATCCTGGTATGCAAAATTTGAGGTGTTAAAATAGATATGAAATCTAAATCTAACACTCTTTATCTTCAAGTGCAATGAACTAGCCTGTGTGTCAAGCAGGTAATTTACACAACTGGTGTTGCAACAGGGCATTTATTCGCCCTCTGGCAAAGCTTTCCCGTGTTTGAAGCTCCATTTCTTAGAAAGAGAACAAGCCATCACTCTTCACAACAACCAGGACACGTTGAAAAGATGATTTGATAAGGACATTTCTCCTTGCGTCACAGATTTTGAACTTGGCATGGGCCTTTTGTTTTCCTCTCTCTTTATTATTTACTTTCAGTGAAAAAAAAACAAAAAAACAAAACATGTCTGTCAGAACCCCTGGCACAACATCGCGCTTGTGTGATTTTGTCCTAAATATCTGATTTTAAACTTGAGTTTCACAAATGTTCCCACTCATCTCTCTCTCTCTCTCTCTCTTTCTCTCTCTCTGCCCTAATGTTTCTGGGTCATATTAGATAAATAGATGATCTCCTGTAACCACAACAGTGCATTTCCAAAAGAACAGTGCGTTGGGAAAGTTAGTTGACCCTAACCCATCCATCGTAGAGTATTTAGAACGGTGTACAGGGCTTCTAGGGACACCATTTGTTTATTCAAGCTTATCAGACGTCAATAACGCATTGCAAGTTATGTACAGTATGTGTGTGTGTGTGTGTGAGAGTTCTGCAAGGTATTGTGTGTGTCTGCCGCTGACCGCAAAACCTATTGAAAGCCGCAGAATCCATACGGGCAAAGGCGAGCCGTTTGTCTTGGTGCCATACAGACGAATCAATACATTGCTGCTTAATTGGATATCTAGTTTCCCCAGTGGGTTCGGGGAAGTACACCCACAGGACACCAAAGGTCGGCAATAGGGTGATAGGGAAAGTAAAGTTGACTTCACGCCATCCACGTTGCGCCATAATTACAGGGTCACAGCGCGTGTTGTTGGTAGGAAATGCATTGGACCACGAAGGTTGCGTGCAAAACATTATGTTAACGGACACAGAACATGGTGTCACAACATGCATGCATTATGCTGGGATAAAACCCGAACGGGGGTGCCTAACCTGATTTTTGCACGCTATAAACACGTTCAGTGCGGTTAATGATAGCAAACAACAGTGTTCAGTGCAAAGTACAGCAAGGCCCGTAATGTAAGAGAGAGACGTCACCCTGGGAATAAGGTGACGCCAGCCCTCACAATGCAACATATTCCCTACACACACACGCATGCAACACACGCATACAACACACACACAGGCTTGTGTAGCTGTTGTATGCGTCTAGGTTATAGTCGTCCTTAAAACAGATAAATAAGAGGCCTTTGAAATACATTAAATCCCATGCATTATATACATTAAAATAGTAAAATGAGATAGATATGGTTTCTCTGGTTTGGTTTCTCCCAATGAACTAAACTGATTTTTGAACGTGAAAACACATCTAACATCGATCTAAAGCTCTCAGCTTATTTGCAGCAACCTGTTTCGATCCTTTTATAACCTTATTTGCCCGATAGACCTAGTTGTAAGACAGTTAGCCTGCACTGTAGCTAGCTAGTTGTCTGCTAGATAAATGAACTAACACAGCTCATGGTGGTCTCACGAGGCAACCAAAAGACATGCAACATAGAACATCTCCAAATATTCCAAATATGACCAGGAAGTTCAGAAGACAATCTTCAGAAATGTATCAATATTTTCCAATCACATGATCATAGTTCCCTAAAATCTCACATGACTGAGGCCATCTACAGGTCTGTTCAGTACCCTCAAACTGGGAAAACAAAAACAACTAAAATCTGTAAATCCCCATATATTATCAGTAAACACCACATTTTGTTTCTCATTATGTCAATTATAACATAGTCCACGATTTTGGCCAGACACTGCTATATTGCATTTATTTATCATTGAACTGTGTCAATTAGTTTAATTGGATTTTAGCAATACTGTGTATTCAAATGAAGATCTCGTTGGATAAATGGTTAGTTTATTCCATGGCCTCTTTGAGGCTTTTCCTGCCTACACTGAGAATATTGTATCTGTCATTAAATATCCTAACTGAGTTGTTGAATACTTAGTGCTAAAAAAGGGAATTAGTCTGCAATAATCTTTTTAGTTTTTAGCCCCTGTATTTGGATGCAGACAATTTGGACTACGTGTGTGTGTGTGTGTGTGTGTGGGATCTCTCTGTGTGAAACAAACAAACACACACACACACACGCACACACATCTGTCTAGATCTGTGCGTAGGCAGTTAGCCACTTCCCTTTATAAAAGCCAACCAAGGACAACGTGTTCTCAACGCTGTTGCTTTCACTTTAGCACAGACAAATAGACGGCAAACTTGTGAGCGGCAGCGCCCAGAGAGCGAAGCGGAGGCTCTCAGCTTGTTACCGAGCCTGAAGGTCACCTGAGACTGGCCCACAATCACCTGCATTCGTGTTTGTACATCACTTTATATAGCTTTAGTTTATATAGCTGGATCTGTTATGGGCCTTGTTTAAGGTGTGAGAAACAAATGATGTAAGCACACAAACACACACGCGCTGGATGCATTTACACTTAACAGCTGATAAAGACACATATGTATGATGCACGCACCGACAAAATGGGACACACAGCAGCAGACACACACAAACCACCGTTCATCCATTTCTATATCTGTGACGTCGTGTGAATAATAAACACAATGTGCTTTTTCATGCTCACGCTTGCGCTGGAAGATTACTGATGTACAGAACAAAGTGTTGCACAAGCTGCCTGGCAGAGCCTTTCATGGATTCAGCGGTGGCATTCCGGTACATTCTGTTCAGCTAAAGGACGGGACCGCCGGTAGCTTCACGCAGCTGCCCTATCGTTGGGCATCGCGGTGTTGTAGATATGTTGCCGAGGTGTTCTGTGTACAGGGAATGGTGTCTTATACAGTGAGAGTGAACTTGAGATGGACTCCTTTCTAAGATGAGGTGGCTTTAGCACAGTCATATATATACACCCTATGGGACTTGACCCCTCTCATAAAGCTTCCCTTAAAGATTGTGTTTAAATTGGTTGAGTTTGTGGTTGTGTGTGCGGGTATGCAGTGAAGGCTGATGCTATCGCTATTTAGATTGAATCACCGGGAGTCCTGTTATTTTCCATCCACGTTTCTGCATATTTGGGTCAGTTCATCCCGAAAAATGTAACATGCTAACGCTTATGGCAGCTTTCACTGCAAATGTAGAGCTAAACAAAGGAATAGCTGAACAAAAGATGCTGCTTTGCAAAGAAGTCAAAAGAGGGGGTTTTAAAGCTGGAATCTCAACAATCTCTCCACTTTTTTCAATATATTTAAATGTCAGTTTTGCTAAATGAAAGCCTTTCCATTTGCTTTGGGTTTTTATAATCTGGTCTCTTTGTACTTCAGGGCCAAACAGGAAGTCAAATGTTTTGCCTTAAACAGCAGTGGTCGTCCACTAAATTGAGTGTAAGCATCCTCACCATTTACTTACCATTTACTTACAGTAGGGGTCACAAAACCAACATTACTGCAGGTTCTAGGCTGCAGTAAGGCTGCTCCCAGGCAAACAAGTCTACTCAGTGTATGGTTAAATGTCTGGTTGGGACTAGATAGGGTATGGATTAGGCTACGGTCTGCAGGGCACTGCTGAAGTGGGTCAGGTCACTCCATCTCCATTTAAAAAAATGATCAAATGATCACAATTTGAACCAAACCAATACATAAATTCCCCTCCAATGTCATCTTGACTAGCTGTGAAGGTATTTATCTGGTTGAAAAGATCAGCATTCACAACTACAAACCTACCGATACGCCTACAAATAAATACTCTGCTTACACGCACAGTATATTCATTTGATCAGGCTGTGCGTCATTGTTGACAATGTACAAGAAACTTCATGCTACAACGCTCAGACAGGCCGGCTGGGTTTTGGCTATGTACCTTGTTGAATGTGTCTATTCAACCAAATGGAACTGAACTCATGATAGCAATGCGTAGACACTGCCATGCCATCCTGCCCTGTTATCACAATATTTATCAGCAACACTGGCATGAGTCCCTGAATCCCCCACACGTACAACACACACGAGCAAGCAAACAAGCATTCGCGCTCACAAACGCACAGACACTGCAATGCTTCTACATACAATAACTATAATCTTCTTTGCGCTGAAGTCTTACCAACTTTGACGGCATTTATTTTGCCAAGCGGTATAGTCACAAAGAGAGTGTCTTTCTTCCTACCCTGTGGCAAGAGACACACACACACACACAGTGCACGTGTGTATCTGCCTGCAGACACAGTGTTCAGTGTTCTCTCCACACCTGCTAAGTATATCAAATAGCACACTACTGATAAATACAGTTTAATGAAATAAATGTAATCCAGTTATAATTCAGTGGAAAAGAGTTACCAAGAAAACATTTGAGTGATATTATATAAGTGCCCACACACACACACACACACACACACACACACACACACACACACACACACACACACACACACACACACGCAGCCACAGAGTGTGTTCAGGTTTAACTGCTATCTTTTAGACAAATGAGCACAATAGGCAGAACAAGCAAATAATAATAAAAAACTAAGCAGAAAAACTCGATTGATATTGATTATTTTAAATAATCAAGGGGCCACTGCTTCCCACACTAGGACATTCTTCCTTGTGTCAGGGCAATGGCTCCAGCTATTCAAAATATGTCCTCTGTCTTTTAATGGTCATCAGTGCAGTTGCCTTTAAAACTGCTTGATGTGGCAGGCCTCCCGTGAGACAAGAGGAAAGAACAAAATGTCCCAGACACACACATGCATGCTTGTGCACGTGGCCTCACACACGAAACTAGGTCAGAAACTTACAGACAGACTTCTGTCTCCTCCTGCTGGTGATTTTTTGAACTGCAGGTGGCCTTGACTTGTTTATTAGTTCGGGATGCTCTAATTTTTACCTTTTCAATAAGGCGTCTTTTCTTCCAAGTCATTGTTTGTGTTACAGTTTTACCTTTTTTTTTTTTACACAAAAAAGCGCTGTTAAATAATACTAAGCAAATAACCCCAGCCAGTTTTAGATATGGCTATTAAAATGTGCAGTGTTCAGTTACAAGAGTAAACACATCATGGTCAGTGTATCTGTATCTGGATACAAGTTTTCTCGTCTTCAGTTAGTTATCAGATATCATTTTACAACAAGATATGAATTTGTCATATGCAGTAGATATGCACTGGACACATTTCTCCAATGAGAACAATATATTTCTGTATTCTGTACTGTATAAATGTATAGTATTCGGAAAAATACACATTACACATGCAAAGGCCCCCACAACACACTCATATATAAGGCCACTCCAGGAGGTCGTGCTTATGTATGTGTGCTTTCTCCAATCGCATGTTTTCTATTTGAATCACAAGTACAACTCTATTATTTTATTTCTTTTAAAAAAGAGGGATTTTACTAGAGACAAAAGACTAAAAGTGGTATGCATGCTTACACAAAATATGTAGCCTTCAAATACTTGAAACAAAACATCCTTGCCCCTGCTAGGGTGTATTTACTAAATTGCAGGATTTGTCAACTTTGCAAGTGGTGCAAGCGCTGTATGGAAAACCAAATGGACCGTAAATGCCTCATAACTGTGTGCTAGCATGCGCTCAATGTAGCACAAGACATCTTGGAAAGTTAAGTGTCTGGAACAATGATGCCTGCCACTGTTTACTGCCGGTATTGGTGCACAGGCTGTTATGGAATTTATAGGCAAGACTAAGTGTGTTTATGTGCCTTTACATTCCTGTTGTCTCCGAACATTGACCATAACTGTAAAATCATTTTCGCTTGACTTGGTAATAAACCTGAAAAACGTAACTTCTACTTACTACCGTATATGTGCAGAATAAAACTATATACCCTGTACACACATATATATATATACACTGTACACTGCATGCATATATATATATATATATATATATATATTTCTGACCACTAAATGGGAGAAATTAGTTTCCAAATCTGATCCGACTCACCCCTATTCTCTTCCAACACAAGTCTGCTGGGACTTAGTCACAATAAGTTTATTTATAAATATGCAGACATTGCTTATGCATTATTTACTCAAACATAATAATCCCTATTTCTTAATAATTCCTATGCAGGCTAAATAGCATTTTCTCCATCTCACTAAATGCACAGTACAGTATTTAGAAACAACGTCCTTCAACATTGCAGGCCAAGACTGTGTACCTTATTTCCTGTACCTTATGTACTGTACTATCTTATATAAAGCTACCTGCTTTGATAACAATGTTTATCTTATACCCTGCATCAGAAAAGCCAGAGATGCTGTCACATTTTGCTCCAGAGAGGGGGGAAATGCCATACTTGGATAGCCACACATATCGAACAATAAAATGTGATATGATTAAATATGATTAAATGCCAGATTTCATTGTCAATTTATATAGGCTTTACATCATATATTATATATATATATATACATACATATATGTATGTATATATATGTATGTATATATGTATAATTGTATTTTTTTAAATGGTGCTGCTGTGGGCCTCTGAGCCATATGGAGCCTTGATTGGTTGCTTTTAACAACAGGCCTTGCATAATTATTTGCATAGGTCTAGTCACTGAAGTCACTTACACCAATAGGTTACTTTGCTAATCATGACTGTGATGTATATTAGGAACAAAATAACTAAAATCTAAGTTTAAGTTAGATTTACACTTTACGATACTATGATAGACTACATTTTATTGACATTTGTTCCAGGCTCCCAGCATTGTTGGTTTGAATACAATAAATGTCCTCATGTTAATGCCCACAATCGGAGATGGATTAGACTGCAGTGGTTAGATGCAGTAGGGGCCTAGGCTATGTGGGGGATTTGGCTCTCGCCGGGCAATGCAGGTAAAAGATAGTCTATTCAAAGCCAACTGACAGGACAGGGAGGCAGGTGGTGCTGATATAAAGGGGTGTGGGATTAAGTTGTCGCCGGCCTCCTCACCCAAACACTTTGCGGCGCTGACCTGTGCAGGCGGCGGTCTCCGGGGTGCAGGGAGAGGTTAACAAGGGGAGTAATTAAGGACGGAAACTAGCCGGTCGCTTGCTCTTCATTTGTCTTCCCTTATCTCTCTGTCGGTGTGCAAGTCTCTCTCGAGCTCGCCCGCCCGCTCTCTCGCTCTCTCACTGTGTGAGACTCTCCTTTCCCGGGTCTGTCTGCATGTCTTCCTCTTTATCGGTCTCTCTCGCTATCTCTCAATTTCTGCCTCTCTCACAGTCTCCAGGATCATCGACAATGCCAGCGTGTTCCTCTCCCAGATCTAGCTGCTGGCTCTCTGTGCGGCTCTAATCTGCCATGGAATTTCACCGCTAATTTCGAGCTCATTATGGGAGCGGGGGATTTTATTCTTTATGCGGCGTAGAGAGGTGGTAATTTGTGTACGTTTGAGCCTCGTACATTTCTTTAGTTCCTTGGAGCAGCAATAATCCCTGATGGCAGAGTTCAGTAGGACTTTAACTCTATTTAAACAAGGCTGTTATGATTTATGATTTTAAATAATTGCCATTGCCAAAAGTTTATGAGGATTATAATCAGTATTCTGCCGTCTGACTATGTATTTATGAAAGGTCATTAATCAATTTGATCCACATCTAACAGACAGGCGTGGAAAGATAGCCACAGTAGCAAGCAAGTTATGATTATTTACAAAAGATGATGCATAACTTTTACATTTAAAATTACCACATCTTAAAATAATTACCAATTCTACAGTATTCTAAAGAATTAGGCCCTAGTATTATTCTCTGCAGTCTTGAGTTTCTTCAGTAGAAATACTGCTCTGCATTAGCCTATTTAATAATGAAAACAGTGAATATACAGTAACTGAATACAACTCAAGACCGTCTCTTACAAAACATGAAATAAGCAAGTGAAGCTACAGTAGGTACAGTCAATTAATGCTTATACCACCGATTAAATCCACTCGAGTCACAAAACAATTGTAACATGGGCAGCAGATAAACTACAGAAATCCTGTTGATGAATGATAGACAACTGGAATGTACAAAATGCTGTGAACATAAATTATTAGGGAAACGAATCGTGTACTAATTTTTAAGTTAAAAACGGTGGAGGGGTAGGAATTTGAGCCATTCCTTTTACTGGCCACTTGATGGCACTAGAGAGCAAGGTTTCTCCTTGAATCCGTGGTTTCTCTCCAGTAGGCTAATCACTGGGGACGTGTTCACCCCACTAAACCAAAGTGAACTTCACAAGGTTGGACTAGTTGCCTATTTACCGTAGCTACAGCAGCTGTGAGGTGTGAACAGAAGTCACCGCGAACAGTAATACTATATGTGAAAGGAGAAAGAAAGTTAAGAGAATGTCGACATAAAAAAACACACGTGACATTGACGGCTCTGATTGTGGGTCAATTAGGAATTTAACTGTAATTTGTATTTAAAACAGTCCTGAATTATATTTTACATTGGGTTGAAATTCACCAGGTTAATTGCGACTAATTAAAACCATAACTTTTAAATGTATACCAATTCAATCAAGGTTCGGTCTGTTTGTGCTTAAATATAGGCTACATAGTCAAAAAATAAACAGGTAAAATAACATATCAAATAAACAGGTCTGTGTGAAACAAGGTTGATGGGCTAAAGGTATTGTGGAGCTGCTTAAGAGATACAGCATGACAACACGGCTGAAGGTTTACATCCCCTGCTGTTCAGGTAGGTCAATACCCTGCCTCTGAAAGAAGATTCTTGTGAAAGAAACGACTGTGGGACGGGAGCATTGTTGCTGAAACCTTGTGAGAAACACTGCAGCGGAGAAAGTTGAATGTCTTCAATTGAACACATTTCCACGGACACCGCTATTGTTATGTTTTCAGAAAATCAGAAATGGCTTTTAATATTAATCGCCCTATGTCACATACTGTACGTAGGTTTTTAAGGGATTATGGGGTTCATTTCTTTGTATAGCTGAAACATTAATTGAATTAGATTGTGAAAGACCTTGCCGTTATTGCACATTCAGGAATCTGGCTGTTTGGCACACAGTCTTGAGAGGCTATGTTCAACATAAAGCCGCCATCAATCGCTAATTCACACACTAGTAGACAGGGCTTGTCGGTCAGGTGGCGGCTCAAAGGCACTAATTCAACAACCGGGCGGGCCTATTTGTATCTATACGTGGCAGTTTGTATACAGATCTACGGAAACCAAACAAATCATGGCCAACATGATTAATGCCCAGCACACACACAAAGGTAGAGTGGGGGATAAAAAGACTGGGATCAATAGAAACTTTATTGATAGGGGCCGCCAAATAAAGATGACATTAACCAGCTTTAGCAGGTCTTTTGTCATGCTAAGTGAAAATGCCATCCATTTTTCAACTTCAAAGGCGTCACTTCAGAGGTCATGCAGGGGTCACGTAACGGGAGGCGGGAAGGAAGGAAGGAAAGAAAAAGGAAGGAAGCCTGGAAGGAAGGAAGACTAGGAGGAGAACAAGTAAGAAGGGAGGAATAAAGCAAGGAAGGAATCGGAAAGGAATAAAGAAAGACAAGGATGGAAAGAACACAGGAAGGAAGGAAGAAAGGGTAGGAATGTAGACATGAAGAAAGGAGAGAAGAAAGGGAGACATGAAGCAAGAAAGGAAAAGATAAGAAGGAATGAAGGAAGAACAAAAGAAGAGAAGTATGATGAAAGGGAAGGAAGGGAGGAATTTATGAAGGAGGGAAGACTGGAAGGAAAGCAGAAATATAGGAAGGAAGAAATCATCCGAACTCCGTCTCTGTCTATCCCTCTCCTATATTTTTTCAGAGCTTTTCTCCTTTGAAGAAAAAGCGTTTGCAAAGCTCTGGTATCAAGTTTGAGCCGAGAAAAAAAGGGGGCAGACCTCCCTGAGAGACGCTATACGTCGCACGGGCAACATTGAGCCATCAAGCCGTGGCGGCCGGCAGCATTGTTGCGAAACCCCACACGGGGGACGCGGGATTTGCCCTCCGCTGAACAAGGGGAAAAACTGGTAGGGGTTCGTGGCTGAGAGGAAGACCCATTTCTACAAAATTCACAGACACCTAGGCCGGGATCTTCTCTCTCTCTCTCTCTCTCTCTCTCTCTCTCTCTCTCTCTCTCTCTCTCTCTCTCTCTCCGTCTTCAAGCAGTTCATCCATAACATAATGCTCACCCTTCATAAAACACACACACACACACATCCTATTTTCAGTGTCTCTCCCATCCAGTCCTCCCCACTCCAGCTCTCCCCAGCTCCCTCCCTCCCTCCCTTCCTTTATCAAACGCTTTGTGATCTGGCCCCTCGCCGGGCATGCTGTGATTGCAGAGGCCCGCCGCTCGGCGAGGATGCGCTCGTCAGAGGGCCGGATCAATAGCGGAGGATCCCGCGCACAAAGCGGAGGTGACAGGCGGAGGCTGTGATAGGGTAAGGGAGGCTGGTGAGGGGTGGGGGGTGGTGGTGGTGGGGGGGGGGTGACCTTTGGAAAATACGAATTTTGAAACCATCTCTCGCGCTCCGGCGAAGTTAACTCTTGGGCGCCACGCTGCGACCGGCGCTCGCACGTCGTTTGGTTCAGCGGACAGCGGCGACTCGTGGGGGGGGATTGGGGGGTTGTGGGGGTGAGGTGGGGTCGGAGAAGAACAGAGCACAAAGTGTTCGTATTTTCCCTTGTTTTTCGTCCGCGCTGTCTCCTCACCTCTGCCTCCGCTATTAACCGTCTCTAGCTGTAAAGGTTGTTTAAGCAAGCAACAGAGTGCAGTCTTGCATGGCCTCCGATAGAGTCTGAACACATAATTTGCAGACAGGCTTTCCCGGGGCTCATTTACATCCTGCGAGCCGGAGAGATGGTCCGAGCCAGTACAATTACAACCAAGCGCTGACAGAAAATCTATATTCGTCCGGCAGAACGGTTTAGTTGATACTCTTTCTCCCTCTTTTTTCCCCTCTCTCGGCCTGCCTCTCTCTTTCCTTCTTTGGCACACACTGTGTCTCTGTTTCTTCGTTGTTTGGTGCAGACTAAGGAGTTAGCTCTTTGTACCTTGGTTAATATTTCAAAAGGTGACGTCCTTGGGACTATGCTGCACTGTGCTAAGGTCGTGCACCAGGACCAGTTGAGAAAAGAAAGAAGGCATTTTGCCATCCATCCGTCCTGGAGATAGCCAAGACTGTCAGGTGACATTTTGTCAGGCATCTTGATCGAATGAAACACCTTGACAGGTCATTCTGTATTTTACACGTACGGACAATGGTATTTGAAAGTCGTGTGATGTTAGTATTCATGAGGCATTTCGTGAATAAGTCGCTATCTGGGTGGAGGGAGTGGTGCGTCTGTTTCGGCCCTTGCAATTGCCATCACCCGTCCCCCTCCTTTCTGCTTCCCGCTGGTAGGGGGCAGTGTTACACGAGTTATGTCCTTAACCGGTGACTATTTGTCCTTACAGACTGGCGTTAGTGCTGCTCCCGCTGTCTCCTCTCGAGGTGTAGAGAGAGAGAGAGAGAGAGAGAGAGAGAGAGAGAGAGAGAGAGAGAGAGAGAGAGAGAGAGAGAGAGAGA
>JAODLI010074579.1:0-13047 GCA_027575585.1 Percopsis omiscomaycus | reverse complement strand
AAAACTGGTGGTTAACCGGTTCAACTGTTGACAAATGTACTAATTGTAAGTCGCTTTGGATAAAAGCGTCTGCTAAAGGCTGTAAATGTAAATGTAATGAATTGAGATGAATGTGTCATCATAACCATACCGACTGTACCGGCGTGTTATAACTCAGTGATTCCCAAACGGGTAGGGTAGGCTAGTCTACTAAACGTAGCAGCAGGGGATCCTACGTGTGCAGTTATCATTTCACTATTGCACCACAAATAAAATCTCGCTAGTCGCTAACGGAACGAAAAAAGGTATTCGGCTACTTACACACAGACGTGAGGAAGTACAAAAACAAAATAACAAAAAGTGTATGACGAGGAATCAGTATGTCCATTCTAGCCCTTAAAAATCTACGACCTATAAAACGTCTAGCACCGTTGAACAATTCGGAGGGGCCAATTGAAAGTGAAAGCATTTTGATATAAAAAAAAAAAAAAAAAAAAAACGCATCCGCAAACGATGTTGCTTGACGATGCTTTTAGCCCTGCGTGGAAGCACATATTCGACGTTGATGTATGTGCAGAATGAATTAGGATATTCCAAACTTGTTCCTGATTGGAGAACTTGGACGTGTTACAACTGACCCATGTTACGACTATCCCCGGTCTCCCCTACTCTTTACTCTAGAAATAATAACGGAGGCTAATGAGGCTAATCTTTTTAAACACATTAAGTAGAAAAAGAAACGCGTGTCTTTGGATTCCGTAGCCTATCAAACTATATGCACACTTAATATCCTACACTTACTGTAGCATGGGAAAGTCCCATATGTTAACAACTGAGCAAGTATTTTTCCTATTATAGATGCTACTGCAGCATTTTTTAAATAAGCTCCTACTAAAATAAAGACTAGGCTACTGCATATTTTTGGATACACGTCTTTTTCAATTTCAATTTCTTGACATTAAACAATTAGTTTAGAATTAAATGAAAATGAGAGAAATGCATTTCCTAGCTATAAGCTTATAGGCCTCAACAAGGTACGGCCACACACACACAGGGCGAGAGAGGGACATGACAATATAGCAACACTAACAGTAACTAGGCTACCCGAAAAAACGTTGTGGCCTGGGCGGGTTTATGAACATTCCTGGACTTCTTTTTCGCTGCATTTCCTGGATGCCCTTCCCCTATAAATGACAGGAATCTGCTAAACTGTTTTTTTCTTTTAAAAATAACCTTCAAATGAAAAATATGGTTTTAACACTGAATGTTCATATACATTTTCACAATATTATCATAATTATTTTATTATTATTAGGGGCAGGATAGTCTAGTGACCTAGGTGTTGGACTCCCATCCGGAAGGTCGTGAGTTTGAGACTCAGAGTTGGCCTACCTGTAAGCATCCTTGAGCAAGATGCCTAACCCCTACCTGCTCCATATAATTGTAAGTCGCATTGGATAAAAGCGTCTGCTAAATAACCTAATGTTAATTATTAATGGTTTTGCTAAAATCCAGTTAACAGTAAGGCTACACAAAACAAATTGCATAACTGATATAAGCTACTCTACACGTAGGATCTACGTGACATTTACAGGTGACGTAAGAATAAAAAAAATATATATATTTTTTACTACATTTAAAGAGGATTAGGCCTCACACACACACAACACTTACAGGCCAACGTTTTTCACTAAACAAATGAAATCTTGATAACTAGTAATGGAACGGAAACAAGGTGTTACTTAGAAACAGACATGAGGAAACACAAACTTCAATGAAATAACGAAGTGTATGACAAGGAACCAAGTAGACCTATGTCCATCCTAGCCCTTACAAAACTACCATCTACAATTTCATCGCTGAGGCACAGTGGGCAGTTGCATTGGCCTTCCAACATAAAATAGTTTCCACACCTCTTGGCCATTCATGATTATTCCATCGTATAACACTGTATAAAAAGTAAATACAATTCCCCACCCCCACATAAATTCACTTTGAAATTGTAGTTATTTTCAGTATTTCGACATTTACTGCATGGTCATATGATTTGGTTGAAAGTATTTCTATATATTTTAACTTAAAATCTCTACAATAACAACTAAATGTAAATAAACGTAATGTGCAACAAAAAAAAGAAGCTTTATTCTGTACAGCATGAATAATAACCCGTTGGCTTTATTGCATTTTAAAAACAAAACTTAAACGTAAAGCTCTAACAACGTAATTATCAGTGCCCTGTTCGCCATGAATTAACCCCTCTTTCGCTGTAGGTGCTGGACCAGAAACTCCCCGAGCTGTATTCATACTTAAACCTTCTACACAAAGCCGGTCTCTCAAGTCAGTCCAGTTTGTCGTTACTGAATTTAAATTAGGGTATATTTTCCATTTATAATCCAACAAAAGTTCACTTGCCCTTTTAAGGGTGCAGACATCATGAACACATTTCTAGAAAGGAATAATAGTGTACAACAGTTGGAATGTGCTCGGTTTAAGCAGCCAGGAGGACCACAATGTCACTGTATAAACTGGTTCCAGTTGGGTTCATCGGGTAGCAGCTGAGCAAGACGCAGACAGCAGGTGATGGTGGGTTCATAAAACACAGCATCTATGTCGTCCGTCGTCGTTCCAGCTTCACATCCTGCAGGGGGCGCCGCGCGGGAGAACAGCGATGGCTTGGATCTGACGACAGTCTCTCTCTTCACACAACCCAAGTCTATCAGGGCCTGCAGCGGAGAGGACGAAGCCAAACATTAAGGAGGGCGACTATATATCCTGTGTGTGTGTGTGTGTGTGTGTAAGTGTGTGTGTGTGTGGTTATGAGTAAACACCAGTACCTGTATGAGATCCAGTACAGCCACTGGCTGCAGGATGTTCCTGTAGTGTTCCAGCATGGAGCGTAGTGTGAGCCCAGGTCGGGACATGATGTGGTGCATAATCCCCTCGAGCATGCCCTTACACGCTGGCTGGTTTAGGGTGCCGTCGACCAGTCGCCAAGGCCGGCTGATGAACCTCACGCTTCCTCTGCGCAGGTGAGAGGAGAGGAGAAGAGAGATGGGAGAGGAAGGAGAGGGAGGGGGGAGGCGTGAGGAGGGGGGGTGGAATTAGACGCTGTCCAGCTCAGCCTGAGAAGAACAATGGTTTGGGCTGAGCTCCAATACTCACTCTTCGTCGACATTAGCTGCCGTTTCTGGGGAGGGAGGAGAACACCAACGGTTGCCATCGTTCTGCGCCCTGTCTGCCTCCTCCTCTTGCTGCCCAGCCAGATTCTCCTTCTGCTGCTGCTCCTTTTGACTCTCCTCAGCAGCCAGCGTCTTCCTGGGCTCTTCCTGTGAGACCGGCGGGTCATCATCTGGACTCTTCCCCTGCCCCTCCGCCGGCTCGTCCAATTCTTCGCGGCGGTTCTGCGCGTTCTCAGCCGACCGCCCTTCCCCGGCACCGCTCTCCGGGTCCGCCGCTGCCTTCTTCACGGACGGTTCTTCTTCCTCGCCGTTGTCCGGGACTTCTCGGCACCTCTTGCGAATGAAGGGGATGTTGTGCTGCTTCTCCCAGAAAGGAGCCACTCCGTCCCGGACGGAACGCGACTGGGACCTGGGCGGTGCACTTGTGGTCACGAGCCACGGGCCGGCGTGCCGCATCAGGGTCCAGCGCACCTCACAGCCCCCCACCTGCAGTACCTGGCCTTCTTCCAGCAGCTCCTGGACCAATCATACGCGAGAGATCAGAGACAAGACAAGACAAACGGAAGCAGGTACATTTTGGGGTCGTGCAGGAGCACTTACTTGCAGATACTGTTGCAGGCTCCTCGTCCGGCCGGACTGAGGCTCTGCCAGGTGCTCGAGTGATCGGTGCAGGTCGGACGTAGCCAGGCCTTTCTCACCGGCCTGGTCCAGGCTCTTCCTCAGCAAGGCACACGCATCTATGTCTGAGGACGTGTACCCCCTCTGGCGGATCAGACGCACCTCATCACACGGCTCCAGCGAGCTTTGGGACAGAGAGGGTGAAGCGATGGAGCGAGACAGGTTGGGGGGGAGCAGAGAGGGGCCAGACTGAGAGAAGTCCAACGGTGGAGAGCCTGGAACAAGAAGACAAATGGACTCTAGTCCATGAAACGGCATGCGTGCGTGCGTGTAAAATGGGATGAGGTGTACAGTACATACCCTCTGTATTGAACAGCTGGTGAGCAGGTGTGTCGCGGAGCCGAAACCTCAACATGCAGGATTCCACAACAATGTTATCAGTTACGTTGAGGTTCCGCAGCTTCACTAGAAGAGAAGGTTTAACATGCTGGTTTCAGGTGGGGGAGACTTTAAACAAGATATTTCTCTGTTCAAGGCCTTTTGAGCATTTTCCAACGACTGACTGAATAGCTAACCTATGCCCGGAGAGCAGTACCCTCGCATCATGAGGTAGTTGGTGTGCGACGCCTGGTGGGACTTCACCTCCAGCCTCTTCCTCCCCTCACATTCTTCCCCCTCGTCATCATCGTCCTCTTCCTCCAAGGCTGCCATGCTGAAAAGACACGATGACATTCCAGAGATCTGTCCGTTGAATTTCCATCACTAGGCGCGCACCAGATGAGCTCATGCTGAATACCGATTCTGATTTTACAGTTACATGCAGTGAGTGAGTCAATATTGTGAATGATGTAAATTACAAAGTGTAAATTACAAATATGAATGACTGAATGACTAATAGTGGAGTATTGGGAGCCTTTACTGTATTAATGTCCTACCTCTTTACTACTTCATTGTCCACCAAGGTGCTGTCTACAACAACCACCTGTTTAGGTATGGACACATGCACAGACACCAGTCCTAGGGACATAAGGCTGAGACAGGCCGCGCAAGCGCCCCCTGGGGAATCGAGTGGGAAGCGCAACATGTCTGACCAATCCTGGGGGTCTTCCGAAGGTTTAGGGGCAGAGTTTGTTGTGGGCTGCTGCCCTGGAGGCAGACCGTCCGACAGTTCTGTGGTGGAAACGTTGGCATTTATAGTAAAGCAGTCCCCTGGGTCCGCCCGCTTATTAGGTTCTTTCGCTTTGCTTGTGTTGTCCGTTCCCTCATTTGTCAGTTCTGTTTTTTCTCCTCCCTCTCCAATTGGGCCATTTCCTCCTTTCCTGGCAAGGCCATGGCTTCCCGTTTCCGTTTGTTGCTGTGGCTCGTTATCTTGCCTTTCCACACAATCTTTTTCCTTCCCCTTCTCCTGACCTTCTTGCTCCTGACCCTGTCCTGCATTTCCTTGCCGACACGGAGCCGTTGGCTCAGCGCCACTCTCAGGCGGTCCCTGCCTCTCCTCCTGCATTTCCCCCTGCCTCTGCCCCTCCTCCTGCCTCTGCCCCTCCCCCTCCTCCTGCCTGCTCTCAGTTTCGTGGTGGAACATGGTGGCCGGTCTCTCGTCCCCTGTGCCGTTGTCAATGAGAGTCCTAATGAAGCGGAAGACGTCGCTGGCCAACTCAAACGGGAAACGCCAAGAAAAACTCCTGCCAGAAGGGAAACGTTAAAGATGTGAATACAACGTGCCATGGATTTGTTAGCCGCCAATACATCCCCCTCCGCCCCCCCATGCCAACCCAGACAAGAACTCTGAACTCTTTATTATGTTTTATGCATCATGTTTGCACTACATGCGCTACTCTGCACCTGTAACTTGCACTGAAATTAGTACTCACAAATGAGTGTACATATGTGCTGACTATTTTATATTTACTTATTCCGGGTAACTATTCTATTATTTATTTGTGTGAATAAGAGAGTGGACCATCTGTTTTTAGTAACTCTCTTATTCTATTTTTCTACCACTTTATTTCATATTTGGTAAACTGCCGTTTCGTCGTTTTCTACAATGACAGTAAAGATACTTACTGAATCTGAATGACATTAAGCATTACGCTGATGGGGTTCTAGAGGCCACATATAGTCTCTTCTATTCCACAAAAGACTGCCCACTATCTTAATCGTGTTCCTTAGCACATAGGGGTCACCTATAACTGATAATGGAACTAAAGTCACCATAGGTAACTTTCCAGAGGCAGTGCTTTTTACTTGTAGTAGGTCTGGGACAGCTGGTAGGACATGGGCAGGATGGGCAGAGCCCGTCTCTTCTTGGGTCCGTAAGACTGGCTGACACGACGGCGGTTGACCAGTCCTTTCTTCCTGCATTCTATGAACACCTGGCACAGCACTTCCTGACTATACTTGCTGTACGTGTGGAAGGTCTAGGGGGTACACAGAAGGATTATCAACAAACGACGTGTGTGTGTGCGTGTCTGTATCTGTGGTAATGGGAGGTAGTGGCATCTAGAGATGGTAAAATTCCCAAACTATTATTGCATGAGTGTGTGTAGTAATGTCTGTTAGCTGTACCTGAAAAGATCTAGAGGTCTTCATCTGAGAATTGGACATGACCAGAGTACTCTGGATCAAGTTGCCCAAAACGAAAGCATGGATGTCTTGTGTACTAAAACAGAAAAATAAATGTAATATTAACTGATAATCATAACCTTTTAAGAGTTAGATAATTAAAAATATAATAAAACACCTTACGATGTCAGCGAGTCTTTAAAGGTGGTCTCACTTCCATTATCGATAGTGTAAACCTTAAATCTGAAATACACACAAGGAGTATACAATGAGTCACCAGTAACCCACCCCCGCCATATCTTACGTTTTAATTAGGGCTTCAACCACATTTGTTTTCCCAATCGGTTCGTTCCAAGCAGAATCTGTATTTGAACGTTTCCGGTTTTGCATTCCACCTTAAAATGATCGTTAGAACCGGTTAGAACCAAATGAAATGCCGGTTTCCATGCTGTGTGATATGACAATATTGAACAGTATAAATGTCTATTGATAGCAGAGGCGTGCTGTAAGGTCTGTGGCTGGGTAGGCAGGCACTGAAATCCTATCCGGCATCGGGTCGGGTACCCTAAATTTGATGTAGGCTACCAGGTGGAGAAATATCAACATTGTGATTTACAGATGCAGGGAGATTGGGAATTTGTAGTGCGGGTGAAATAGCCTGATTATTTTATTTACACATTTCACATGAATGATCATAAACTGCCTCTTAAAATTACATCTGCGGGTCAACCGCTTCACAGCCTTAGACACTTAAGGTCACCCAACACCCTCCTTACCGTGAGAACAGCTGACTTTTGCTATCAGGGATGATGATGTCACAGGAAGCCCCGTTAGAGCTGAACTTGTGTCTCAGAAGCTTGGCGTATTCCAAGAAGGACTCAGAGCAGTCCTACGGTAGGACCAACAACAACAACAAAAAAAGATGATGAAATCTATTCACTTACTAACACAACTAAACTTGAATTAAAAGAGTATGTACATAGTCGTCACCATCACCATCACACACACACACACCTCTGGTTTATCTGGGTCTGTTGGCTTGTTCAGTTCCAAGCGTTTCATCAGAGCCTTGTCCTGGTACACCTCAGCCAGACAGACTCTGTCAGTTAGATGCAAGTTAGATATTTAGCCCGTCTGTGACGATACGCATCCCGATACAGCTTTTACGATTTAATATATTGCGATACGCTACATATTGCGATACATGGCAATACTCTACATGAACATTTTTAAATAATGCTGAAAATACAACTTGCTGTGTACCACCCGGGTAGTCTGATATGTACATCATAATATATTGATAACTCGATCAATGTATCGATGTTTTTGCACAGCCCTAGTGACGATCGCAGACCTTCGTTACCCACCTGTAGTTGAGCAGGGTCTGAGGATTCTTCAGGATGTATCGCGTCCGGCGTCCGACAGCAAGAGACGTTTTATCCAGCGACTTCTCAAACTCGGCATGGAGCAAGTCCCTCACCACACAGTAAGGGACGAACGGCCTCTGCAGCTAATATGCAGCAACAACAATGTGATAATACGCATATCATAGCTCAAACAAATGCATTTGATTACTACTACGCCTCACTTGGAAGAATCATTCAGAGTCAGTTACGTTGACGTAACTGACTTAAAAGGCACACTGCTCGACTGTGTTATAGCTCCCGCAGATCCCTAAATGCCTGCCTGAGCTCACCACGTGTTTGAAAACACAGCCATCTACAAGTGTGAGAGGTATAGAGAATGGTGTGAACCGATGTGAACTGTACGGGGAAGAGCAGAGAAGTGCCAGCCATCCATCAGCTGTAGGAGGGGCATGCACTTGAATGAATTTTAAACCAAAATGGTTTGGTAACATCGGTTTCAACGACAGAGAATTCCAGCTATAAATTGTGTCCCTTCAAAAGTTACTGATTCAAGCTCAAATGCTCTGTGTAACCGACTTAACGCGTTATGTGTGTTTTTCAGATCCATTCTTGACGACAAGATGAAGGATCACTCAAAAAGGGCTAATGAAAAAAAGGGCTAAGGAAAAAAATAAAAAAGGCACAGCAAACCAAGCATGCCGTTCAATAGCAGCCCTTTAGACCACGTGCAGTATTTGTCTGGATACCTGGCTATTGATAAGGTGTGTAGCCACAGTGCAGAGCAGCAGCAGTGAGTCCTCCTGCGCCGTCCAGTAGACGCGCTGTCTGGTCATCCTCTTCAGAGCCCGATGGTCTGCCTCATCATGGGCAGGAGTGCGTTTCTTAGGCTCTTCAGTGACACACACACACACACACACACACAATATACTGTATGTGAGCATCTTTTGAGTTACGTCCACAGGTATACCATCCCAGGTGTGTTCTCATCGCACACCTGGGACACCTGGGGCACCTGGGGCAGGATAATCTAGTAGTCTAGGTGTTGGACTCCCAGCGGGAAGGTCGTGGGTTCGAGCCCCAGAGTTGGCCTACCTGTAAGCATCATCCTTGAGCAAGATGCCTAACCCCTACCTGCTCCATGTAATAGCAGCATGTAATTGTAAGTCTGCTAAATGACTTAATTGTAACACCTGCTCTTACCTTTCTTCTTCCTTCGCAAGATCTTGACAATCTCCTTCTTGTTTCTCTTTCTTCTTTGTTTCCTGCCTCCCACCACCTCCTGGTTCCTGCTGGCGGGCTCGACGGCCAACTGCTGGGAGGGGTGCGCCAGTATGAGAGCATTGTTTTTTTCCTTCTCACTACTACAGGGAGGTACAAATGGGCACGTACCCCATCACAAACACACTGGGAGGAGCATGTCAAACTAGAATCACCCCCCGCGGTTGTATTCCTCTGCGAACCAGGTCAAATTCAGTCTACATACATTTTTAAATTTGAGGAAATCCCCTCAAGGCGTCCTTGAGATATCGTGCTCAGGATAAGGGGGACGGATGGACAGATGGAAGGAGGGACATATGTACAACGGACGGAAAAATGGACAAGCCAAAAACATAATGCCTCCGGCCACGGCTGTCGCCGGCGCGGAGACATGACCTCTAATCTGTTTGGCAGTGTGTCTATTTTGTGTGTCCAAAATAGAAGAGAGGTCATTCAATAAGAGCAATGACATAGGGACTCCCACCTCAATAGATTCCTCTGTGATCAACGAACGTTTGGCAGTCAAACAGCGAGGTGCAGTTGACCCATCTGGTGCAAGACAGACACATGTGTCACAATGTGAAAATTCATTGTTAAGTAGTTACAATCAATGTACAGTTAGAACGCCCATTGTGAGCAAACGGAGGAAAACTCACCAGCTTTCAAGGCAACCCTCAGGGAGTTTTTATTCAGAAGGTTCTTCAGCCTATTTTTGACCACGCTCACCTCTTCATCACCTGGCTGAAAAGACCAGCATTCTGGAGTTCAGTTGTTGCTGACATAACAATGTCTGATTGATTGGTAATAACTTTGACACCCACTGTAGGACCGTTTCCAGACCTAGAACTCATGAATAACACTAACCAATGCGTTTCTGCGAGTGCTCTCTGTACCTTTTTAACAGCGAGTAGGTGGTTGGTCCACAGCCAGTTGCGTTTAAGATGAGCGAAGAACTCAGAGTCCAAACCTCCTGCACCTTTACCGTCACCCGGTATCGTCCCATCATCTGCCACTTCACGATCACCCCTGCATGTGACAGAAAGTCAAACAGACAGACGCATATTAGCAGACACAAAGTGTTCTGGTCAAGTTCTGCTCAAAATCTCTCTCAATGGTGAACTTTTTTTTTATATTCATGGTGGTTTATATGTTTATGCTGCTTGCTCCACCTACTTCAGCAGGCCTGCCAGTAGTAGGAACCGACAGCGCTCAGGACCGACGCTAAAAGGGGACAGTTTCAAATCTTTCTCCCCCCTCTTGCTGCGGATCACCCCTGGAAGGAACCACAAACAACCACCCCAAAGTTTATGCCCAAGTCTAAAGCCAATAACTCTGCTGTGCCTCACTTTAAGGGGGTGCAGGCTTAGTACCTAGGGGTGTATTGAGGCAGACACACAGTAGATCAAACCAATAGCTTTCGACATCTTCAATAGTGGTGAAGGTGTAGCGGCGCCTGTCGAAAGGTTTGTCAGGCAACTCTGTCACCTGCCAGTAGTGAGGCTCAGCGGTGCTGGTGTCAACGATAGTGGCATGATGCCTTATGTACACAAACACCTGCAGAGATAAGGAGAGGCCACTTATTAACCATAGGTAGACTGTCTGCAGAGCAGTTTGGGGGTGGGGTCGGGTCCGAGAACATGTATGGAATGAATCCGCAAACTTCTCATTGCTTCATTTATGAACTTCACATTAACCAGGTTATACTGTAATGGGTTCCAGGTAGGGGCCTTTGCACTGGAAAAGGTGGAAGACCCTAGTTCTATGCGGCAGTTCAGTTAGCATGAGGCACTCTGTACGAGTTCCCCCGTGTTTACCTGGTCTTTATCCTGGAACTTCTCAATAGGAGCAAACTGCAGCAGGCCCATATAGATCAGTTTCTGCATGTTCTCGTGGAAAGAGTAGATGTACTTTCTAAAATGGGAAGAGAAAAAATAAAATAAAATAAAAAATAAATCACAGAAAGACTGGAGTGTGTTGAGTAGAGAGTGAGGGTGATAAAAAAAGAAAAGAAGATAAATCACCGTTTGTAAAGTAGCTGTCTTTTCATTTTAGATGGCAGGACTCGAACCAGATAGTGTTGTTTGATGGGGTCATTCAAATATTCATCCAGTCCATCTATCTGTGGGCAGACACAATGCAACAAGCCGTACAACCGCACCCATTCACTGTCACTGCAATCGTTGCATAGCTCTGTGTGTGTGAGTTGTGCTAACCTGGTAGTTAATTTGTGTGATCTGGATGAAAATGGAGAGGGGCAGGCAAAGGAGCACATCGCTAACCAGGGCCCAGCCGTGGCCATACTCTTTGTGCACAGGAACTGGTGGCAGAAACCTCTTCCACGACTCTTCCTCAATATAGACTAGGGAAGTGATTGACGGGAAGGAAACAAGTAAGTGGGAAAGAAAGACAAAATCTGACTGAATCTCAACCCTATAGAACTATTGAAAGGCTGATTAAAATAACGGTTACAAAGCACTCACACAACCTCCACTCTCACCTTTCAGATCCGAGTTAAGGTGTTCCAGTTTGGACGTGTTCATCAAGTCATCTTCGTCATCTGAGGGTGCTGCCTCCAATACCAGCGGTGACTCGCCTTGGTTGTTGGAGCTCTTCGGATCTTCGGCCGCACCGGAAGGTGAAGGATCTGACGACTTGGCTGTGTCGGTGACCGCCGGAGCTTGGCTGGATTTGAGCCAACTGTTGGAGCTTTGCTGGTGCGGATGCCCGTACACAAGGTACCAGAGAAAGCAGTGAATAAGCTGCACACGACGCATCTTGGGCTGGAAGCCCAACTTTCTGCTTAGTCCTTTAACTATGGCGGAGTGGGAGGGAGAGAGGTGAGCTAGGCTAGGCCAATAAGAATGTGGATGTAAAAATCATATGTGAATGACCTGCGAGCAAATACAAAACACATTTCAGACATGAATATACACAAGATCCCAATACCATGCGTCGGTCTGAAGTCGTCTTTTGATGCACAGTCCATTTTATCAATTTTGCTGGTCTGGTCTTTAGAGTTGACAAGGGCCTTTTCTTTAAGCTCATCCTCCTGCTCTGTGGGTTTATCTCGAGCCTGCTGCAGACTGAAGAAGATGTTCAAAGAAGACATTTATTCGCAAAGAGAAAGAAAAAAAATGCACCTTTTTATTTTCACAGATTAGAAGCAGGTCGTGGGTTTGATGCCCTGCCCATGCCTGCCTTACCTGCAGGTACCCATGAGCAAGAGGTCTAACCCTTACCTGCTCCTTAATACATTATTGTACTCACTGTAAGTCACTTTGGATAAAAGTGTCTGCGGAGTGACCTAATCTGCCCAAAAGTAGCTCAGTTTTATAACAGGTGGTGGGTGGGGGAGTTCTCACCGTGCAACAGAGTAGGAGCTGGAGATTCTGAAGCGGACCTGGTCAATGGTTCTCTTCACTATTTCATCATTGGGCTGAATAGACGGATGCACCACCATTTCAACCTGTGGTGGTGAGATAGAAACAGAGGACTGAAACCAGCCAGATAATCCCCCCCCTTAATTGCTCTAGTCCTGTCAAGTGAAGTGACACCCTAACACTTTATTTACCATGGGTTATGGGAAGTAAAACAGGAAAGACCAATTTTGTAACCTTAATCATGTATTATGGAAGAAATACAGCCATTATGGCAATTGTCAAGTTATTTAGGTAATTAGACGGTTAGAAATTCAAAGACCAGGCATGCATTTTAAGGGCCCCTGTGTGTGTGTGTGTACCTTCTTGGTAACGCCGTCCTGTATGACTGTGGTGGTGTACAGCTTAAGCATTCCCTCTCTGGACAGACTGCGTATGAGACGTAAAATGGACTTCTTGCAACACTTTGTGCTGATGCCATCTTGCTTCTCTTCCTCGTTGATCATTTTCTGTAGGCTGCAGGAGGAGGACAGCGTATTATTCATTTGTTTGTTTTTATAGACAGTACCAGTCAAATGGTTAACTTTATATATTGTAGAATATTAGTGAGACATTTAAACTATGAAATGACTTGACTGGAATCAGATTAGGACACTCTGAAGACGTGGAAGAAAGTGTGCCGGATGGAGGCTAACGAGGTAGGAACTG
>JAODLI010074578.1:0-13048 GCA_027575585.1 Percopsis omiscomaycus | reverse complement strand
CAGTGTAGATGGGCATGTCAGATCCGTGGAGGTGAACATCAAAGGACAGACATATGTCCGACCAGTAGCGAGGCTGGTTGTTTTGCCCTCCCTCCCAATTGGTGAGAAAGACACTACTCCTGTCAACACAGCAAGCCCACACTGAAGTAGATCGTCTTTCATGGAAACAAATGTGCAAGACACATTTGGGGGCGGCTGTATGAAAGACTTCTAATATAAGTATCTGTTTTATTTCTTGGTTATTGTTTGTTATTGGTGGCTGTGAGTCCCATAGGGATGGTCAGCCAATCAGAAGTTAGAAGTGCTAACGGAGTATGTCGATCCAGACAGAGCTGTAGATTGCAGTCATAACCAGTTAGGCTTGCTTGTTCAATGCTCTATACAAGATTTCTTTGAGTGTGAGTCCGTGGAAAAAGTGAGTAATGTTTCAGTTCAAGTTAAAGTAAGCATCACGAATAGGCATGCAAGTGTGTTAATTGGGTTACGTAGTTTCATGCAAATGTTCATGTGCACGGCTTCGAGTCGAATTGTTAACCCTGTACAACTCCGTAGGATATATCATGATTATTTCCCTTATTGATGATTGCCTTAAATCTATCTTTGTCATATTAAGTAAGTGGATGTTCTGTAGGTATTTGCCATGTTTCGCCGTCGCATTCTGTCGACTGTACGACGCACGTTGCCGCTAAATGCCCTTTATCGCTGCAGTACCAGTTTCTACCAGATGAGGGCGCAGTTTGCCCATTTATAATAATTAATGTATAGTTCAACGGAGATACTGATTTACACAATTCCCTGTGTACTTTATATCACTATTTAAGTCTGTTTGATAATCTGGGATATTATTATATGCTTGTTGATCATAATTGTAATATCTATTTAGTAAGTAATAGTTATCTTTGTTTGTTATAAATTACAAAGCTATTCATTTGGATGTCATTACCTGTCAGTTTATCAAGCTACATTTATTATGATGCGTTATGGTTGATGGGTCAATTATTCTGATTGTAATTTCAGACCTCACTCAAAGAGATGTTTGACCTGAGTCCCCTTCCAATAATACAAACCTCGATTGCATCAAGTCCAGCCTCCTCTTTATTTGTGTCCTAATCGACATACAGGGGTGTTTGCCACTAATAACTCACCTGACCAGCTGCCGTTAAGTTTCTCTCCTCAATAATAAGTGATGTTGGTAGGAGAGATGTTTTTTCTCCTCATTAAACATGCCTGACGTTAACAAACATAGATCCTCCTTTGTTAAAAATGAATCACGCAACTCAATAGAAATGTATTACGGCATATACTGTACAGCTACGCACAGCAGTACGTAACCTTCAGTTGTGGTTTGTCTCAACAGTTTCCACGCACCGCAGGAGACATTACTGCAATGACCACATTCCACTGACTCACAGTGGAATAATTTAGTTCCTTCTTGTTCAAACGTCAAGCTGGGCTATTCCAACGCTAATGAGAAATCTGTCGACGTCATCTATGTTGTTATTGCTATGCAGCTCACTGAGCTGGAGGGTTGTCATTGTGTATAAAGCTGCAAGATAAAATAACAGATACCAATATGGAGTGGTCCGCTAATAGATCTCACACATCTATTTGTCTGGCTGTTCCCGTGACTCATGCACCACGTTTCAAGCGCGCAAACGTGCACACCGCGGCTCAACCCTCACTGGGGTCACAGAGCGCAGAGTAGGGGTCCAGTTCACACCAGGAGCTCACCTCTAGGTGTCGGAAGGGCCATCGAACCATACAGAGGAGAGGTTTCTTCCTGGTCACATGTGATGATCACATCACCTCGACGGCAGTGGAGAGTGCATGCGCCACACTTACTATTCCACACTGGCTATGCATTATGTTTAATGTGCACACACCCCCTGCTCTAATCCAATCAAATTAGAGAAATGGAGCACAGCCACTTTGGAACTGTTATGTTAACAGGAACGCCTGATGTTTCTGTCATACTCCAGTAATGCAAGAGGCAATATTAGGGACGATGATATCGGCATGACATCGGTATCGGAAGATAAAAAAAATGTAATCATCGGCATCTGCAGATCTGAACATTTCTGCCGATGTGCCTGGCCGATAATATTATACCATAATTTCCCGACTATTAAATGCACCGTATGAACGGTAGCACTCACTGTATCTGAACAGCCAGCTAGCTAACTAAAGCCCAGCTAAAACAATGGATAGAGTTTTCTATAGTGTTATAAAATGATTTATTTGCAGCAAATCTTATAATTAAACCAATATTGTGCTTGTGAAACAGTTTGTGATAGAAAAAGTATTCATAACAGATCATTAATTGTATTTTTGCAGCGTCTGAACAACCATGAAATGTACTACAGTAGTCAGTGAAACTAATGATGACGTTGTAGTCTTAGTCAGGGGCGTCAGCTGCACTGTTAAACAGCCGGGGCTGAGCCTAGATTCTTCGGGACGTAGCTATATGATAGTGTGTGTGTGTGTGTGGCGGACCGTGACTCTTGACACTGGGCAGTCAGTGTTACCACAGGTAAAATAACTTGCTGTATGCGGTCAGAACCAGTCCGCAATGCACAAATTAACGTTACATATGGTAGGCTAAAGCTAACCTCACACACACATACTGTAAGCGCTCGTAGTGCATAGGGCCTATGCTAGTATGCGGGTGTGAGGTCACGTCTCGTGAACTTTAAACAAAATGTAGCAATATTATCGCGCCCCGGAAAAACGACCTGGCGACACCGATGGTCTTAGTTAATGTTCAAGCCAAGGCTTATTAAGACATTTCTTTTAATTACACTAACATTGTGCTTGTGAAACAGTTATACATTTACAAAATCAAAATCAATGTATAAACTGAGATTAATAGTCGGGAAATTACAATACTAAAGTGTGTCCTAAGGACTGAAGTTTTAGATCTACAGGACTACAGCTGCTTTTATTTTGTTCACAAGGTTTTTCTGTACTATGTCAACTACTTTGTCAGGATTGTCTCAGGGAAGCATCATACAAACCTGTTTAGGTATGATGAGATTTACATTTTTATTTGAAAATGTTACTTCAAAAATAAATGTGGCATATTTTACATGTAGGCCAAGTTTAAATGATTCCCTTATTTTTCATAAGCGAAAGCCTACATTTGTAAAACGATACATTTCGGGGAGAATCAAAGGAAATGTTTTATATCTGTATCTGTAACAAGGAGGCCATCACAATAAGTAATAGCTTGATTCAGGTACAGGAGAGACTTGGGGCCCTATCTTGCACCCGGCACAGAGCGGCAAGTGATCGGCGAGTGCTCTTGGCCTCTTACCGCGGCTTGTAGAAAAATCAGACGGAAATATTTCACTTACATCGCCGACAGTGAGGGCAAGCCTACAGAAATCTTTCAAACCAGTGCAAACCAAGGGAGGGATCACATCGAACTTGGCTAAGCACCTTGTCAAATGCAGACAGTATGCAGAGCTGTATAAAGAATTAAAAGACCGACAGGTTAGCGAATGTAATAGATAACATAATTACACTATGCCCAAGGCCATGCCCTTATATATAAGTCCAATGAGTCTGATTTATTTTGTGACAAGCTCAAGTATTTCCACCATCGGAGTTTGATGAGCCAATTAAGGACAATGATAACGGCCTATTTTGGCTTCTTAGCTAACTTACCAATGTAACATCTCTATGCAAACGCAAATTACACTGGCAACATTAACTTTACTATTACTTGTAAGCTGCTAAAAATCAGGCGTTCACAAAGTAACTACAACACCAGTTATAAATTATCAATTTATACTCAACCAGTACTGGTAATGGTAATAATGTAGCCTACATTTTTGTCGATAAATATCTATTTTACTAGAAAATGTGCAGCCCTACGCCAAGGAGCTGTATCGAGTGATATATGGTTGCAAATATAACTATAACAAACAAATATAACAAATATAAGTTAACTATCAAAGAAATCACAAACTCAAATGCAGTGGACATTAGATTAGTGCATTCCATGTAAAAGCTTTCATAACACTAAGTTATGACTACAATAATGCAAATATTACAGGTATACAGGTATATATAAATGTAAAAGATTTGTGTTTTGACTGAAAATGTTGTCCAGGTTTGAAAAAAAGCACAATAATGAGAGTTAGAGTTTGAGAGTTTCTCCTTTTTTAGGAAAAGTATCAAAATCGAAATTCATGACTTGGTATTGGTATCAAAACAAAATGTTGGTATTGTTACAACACTATGACACACTGATTGGTTTATTGGATGTTTATTGGATGTTACGCCCAAAACATACTGTATATCGGTATTGGCAATCACCAAATGAGTTTGAAAATATATGCATATTGAACATCGGCAAAAATCCAATATCGTGACTCCCTAGGCAGTTTCAATAGTTATGCAATATCAAGTGCAATATAATGACACGTGAGCATGCAAGAGATGCATGAGAATCCTGACACCAAAAAGATGTTCTTCTGATAGTTCTTCATGAATCCAACGAATCACTTAACAAAGCAAGCATCAACTGTTTAATTAATACTGAACTCCGGCCCTGGTTGGTTTAGCTTTGGTTACAATAAATTATGCTAGGAAGAATAAACTTAGACTAGTAATTATAGCAGTTAAATGTTAAAAGGGAATGTTTGGAAGGACAGGCCAGTAGCCCACCGGGCTATATAAAGCAAATGATTACCCATAATTATCGTCACCAAGGACCATCAGGCCTGGGGATTATGGGATAGCAGCGCATCAGTGAAGCTGTCTCCCAGGAGGGTCTCGTTCTCTTTGTGCTGAGGATGAAGCCGTACATATCTGTTCCATTATCGAGGGTGTAATTGGGTCAGCCCTCGGGATACGGATCAATAACGAGGGAGGCAAGCCTGTTTATTTAAGTCAATGGAGCGTGAAATGCGAGCTTCCGTGTCCGGAATGTAACATATCTGTCATGGAGACCACAACGTCGGGACCTCAGAGAGCTTGAGAATCATAGATACTGTATGTCTGGGAGGGAAATGCTGACAGTAAGAGAAGGAGAAGACAAATTATTGAAATGGTCTACTTTAAAAGATAAGCACGCTGCAAATGGCTTACATTTAGCTACTTTGTTAGGGCAACACCTTGACGGGCACCCAGCCAAGTTGTTAACCGTTCCTCTCCTTTGGACCGCTGTATATTTGCATAGATGCCTCATTCAGGAGTTTAATAAACCTCCTAATTGAATAGACATTTCTAATAGAGTCACTTTACATCTGACACTTTTCTTAGGTTGTGTCTTTGTATCAATTTCTATTTTTAGCTAGATTTGTGAATATTTATAGTGTCATATTTATACTGGAAAAAATGTGCCAGCAGCATTATTAAATATGGTTAATAGAAGGTTGCCATTATATCAACACGTATCTTCACCAACCATCTGTTGTGTTTAAAGCTACACTATTCTTAGCTGCACCATGCTGTTTGTGCTCTGCTGCTCACAGGAAGCTGATGTGAACATAAAGCCACGGTGAGATAAAACAGTTACTTCTCCCCCAAGGAAAGTTAATTACAGTCGTGTAAAGAATGGTCTTCTTAGGCTCTCTTCTTAGGAGTGTTTTGGTTCTACTGAGACTTGAGACACATTCTTGAATGTCATTGCATGAAACCATTTACTGGACAGGAATTGAAGACACCTATACATGTTTTTAACACCCACTACCAAACTACACCACACTTGACATTTATAATATAGAACCAGAATCATGAGGCTGTTCACATAAGCCAAATGTGGTGGGCAACCAGAACCTATCCTTCAACAAAATCATATAGGATAGTATTTGTAGAATTACCACAGGTGAAGGATGCTCTTGTGCTAATACAGACGACCAGGCCTTTTATCTTCTGTGTTAATCTGGGCCGGCATGCATAACGTCTTCGTTCTTTCCTGTCAGTACACTGCAAAAATGTCCACCTTATATAATATAATCTACTACTGGGTCATGACATGCTATTTCTCTAACAATTCTTGAGCTCATTTCAAATAATTACACTCCAACTATATAAAAGGACATGCAAAGATCTGCAAGTATTCATTTCAAATAAATATAATCACCAAACAAGAGTCTGAGTTGTTGAGCACACTATCCATGACTAAATAAACAAAATCAATGAGGTAATAACTCTTGTAATAAATTATTGTACTGTCCAGATGCAGGTCATCCTGGACATTACAGAAATCTTCAGAACACTCACTAGCTTCTAATATACATATTTGAGTTGTCATATTTGAGTTTCATCAGCTCTGATAACAAGCCAAGCAAGTGGGTAGCTGTAATGCCTCGATGCCATGGATGAAATGTCAGCGCTATGCCCTGGCACTCGCTCTTTCATTCATTGGAAGAGGGGTGACAGCGTTTGGATGCTTGTGTCAATAAAACCGTAATGATTAAAAGTTCTTAATGAAAGAACGAGCCCATAGGCGAAGAAGCAGTAGCCATAGAAATGGGAGTTGGCAGAATGTGCTCAAGTTCCCTGTTGTAGCCCCTATTAGCATGCTAATGACGACTGTGCCTGCAGGTCCAGGTTAACTAAAAACAAAACAAACTCCTGACGGCCTTGCCTGTTTGTAAAGGATCGTTGATTGGTAACTAAATCTATTAGCACACATTGTCCACGCTGTAAAGTAACATCCACATTTAGCAATACCTTGACTATTATGCCAGTTGCCAACAATCTGCTTGCTGAGGATGATAATCAGCACCATTGTGTTATTCTGGAACTGTAGAAACAGACTAGCCTAAAACCGATCCTGATTTTTCAAACCCCGCCTCGATTTGCTTCAACAGATCAACAGGTTGGAATACAGCATGATTTGTAAATCAAATCATGCTGTATTCCAACCTGTTGATCTACATAAGGAATAGAGCCATAAACCAGTGCTATGTTATTTAGATATGTACCAATAGAAGCTCCTTGAACTTTTCTTAAAAGAGTACAATTACAATTCGGTCATTTAGAGGACACTTTTATCCAAAGTGACTTACAATGTGTATAGTTACTAATAGGAGACATATCAGGAAAGGCATGCCATGTTGGCGCTTACCTTGAAGAGTCTGAGGATGTTGGCCACCATGATGGACACAGAGCTGGCGGCGGCCCCTATGACACCCACCACCTTGTCGGGCTTGGCGAAGATGGGCGGATCCCCGTTGGCACAGCGCACGTCGGAGCCGTCCCTCTCGATGAGCGCCTGGACGAAGGTGAGCGACTGCTCCAGGGCATAGGTGTCACGCGAGCATGTGTCCAGGACGCGTGCCCCCAGCGTCACGTTGGGCAGCAGATCGGGGTCCTTGTTGATGAGGTCGATGGCGAAGAGCATGGCCTCCAGCCGGTGGATCCCCTTCTCCTTCTTCAGCTCGCCACAGGGCACGCCCCGCTCGCCGCGGGAGTGCACGGGGAACAGGCCGCCCAGGATGATGTCGCCGTCCAGGCGGATGGAGTGGGCGTACTCCGGCAGCAGCGACGGAGGCTGCTGGGGATCAGGGCCCAGGGGCTTCTGGGACGCCAGGCCCAGCGGCCAGCAGCTCTCCATCAGTAGCAGGGAAAGGAAACAGTGGCTGGGGAACGAGGGGCGCTTGGAACCCCCCGCCATGTTCGGGATGGAAAGGAGAAGCGGAGCCGGAGTGGTGGCGTTGGAGGAGGAGGAGTAGGTGCGGTTCTTCAGCCGGGTATGGGGGGCCGTTGCAGCTGGGAAGCGGGTGGTGCCGAGCCGGGCCTGACCATGGGTTCTCCCATACGTACGTGAAGGTGGGCTTTACCTCAGCGGTATCTCTGGGCTTTACAGCGCTGCTTATTCACATGCCAGGCCCTTCCTGTGAGGAGAGTGTGTGAGCGATACGCATGGGGGGGGGTTGCAGCCCGTCTCTCGAGGATGCTGGTTCTCACATTCGTAATGGAGCCTGTTTGGGGTTCAGACAGAGATGGAGAAAACGGTGAAAGCGGTCTTTTTTTCTTGAACACTCAGATCCACGCATGCATATATAAACACACCCATAAATATTTGACTGTTGTAAGTTACTCAGGCTATGTGACCGAACTTCAGTACTAGTGATAAAAATAAGCGCAAGTTAGGTACTATAATGAAACACTATAATGCAGGCTAACACTGTATACGTTTATGATGCAGTGTGATTTTTCATGGAGAGATGAGAGAGAGATGTTCTGGTTAGCTGCAAAGGGTAGGCTGCTTACTGCAAAGCCTGAATATTGTATTTCCTCCAATTGAAAAGGCAACTGGGATTTTCAAGGACAATGCACTTAAAAGCGTCCTCCCAACTGTCATACAGCAAGAAACTAGGCCTATATAACAACCGAAAAGGTGTAAATTGTGTAATTGTATAGATATAGGTATAGAAATAAAATAAAAAATACACAAATAAACAGCTTCAATATTGTATTGCATGTTAAAATGTAAAAGGAGGCTAACCTGCATGATTCAGATAACTTTAAGGGCAACCTCTGATGAGAGGTGGCTACTGGTTAATTTATGTATTTGAATTTGTTTGACAGACGGAAATGTATTAGTGTGACAATCTTGTCAATATGATTAACGTGAGCACCTTTATATACGACCTCGTTGGCACAGACTGTATAGAGACTAAAAAAAGACGCGCATCTTCGCGGTACGGACTGCCCGGGGAAAGTGACGCAAACATTGGCTACCCACGCAAACACACAGCCTAAAACAAATAACACGCGTACATTTTCGCGCGCGCGCGCGCACACGCACACAAACTTTCACACAGATGCACGGAACACTGGCACGCGAACGTAGAAACCCGCGGAGGTCAACTTGCAGTTCAGCAGAAACTTATCTTGGGATGAGACACCTGGACACCTGCGGCGCGTGCCCATCCACCGAAATATTCCAATCTTGTTTCTGCGTCACGTGATCGGCTCGTGACTATCAGGTAATTAGCCTGACAGCCTTGTGCCAGCCAAATGTTTAAACCACATAGTTCCTTGTTAATAATAAACTTAATCAAACATGACACGTTGTGCTATAATATTGTGCTATAAATTATTTATTATTAAGATTATAAAATAATCTTCGAAAATGAGTCGGCTACACTGTTTGCAGTTAAGCTCCATTTCAACTAGCCAACTGTAGTCTTTTTAAACCATTCATTACCACTTGGGATGCACTCTCCTGCTGTATACCCACAGATACGGCAGCCTACAAGAATTTTCTCCACATTTCCCTGCAGGGAGCTCCCTGCGTCGACTGCGTCCACATTGGAATTTCACCTATTCTTTTTTTTATTTGATAGTAAGGGGTGTATTTGTCTTAAACATTTCTAAAATATTATCAGAACAGCATACAAATACGATTTCCAAATATAATTGTTATATATAAACATGTTCTTATATTTAGTGAGTTACCTACCTTCTCAGCACTGTCCGGGATCGAGTCGCTCACAGCCCCGATCTGCGCGAGCCTCTGCTGGTGCTGAAACAGCGCGAGCTCGTCTCCTAATGGAATCTTCACACAAAAAATTGATGGGCTCAATGAAAAGATACAGATACAGAAAGATGTGCGAACTGTGAAACGAAACACATTTGACACTTATGTTGATGTGATGTTTGCCATTAGAAAATGATAAAATACAAAATGAACAGACGCAGATTCCCAGTCACACTCATTCATGGTAAATGCAGCTGCTGTTAAGGCACGAGGCTACTACAGACCCTGTCGTGCGTCACGTCCAAACACAGACATCGCCTGTTAGATTGGCTTGACAATTCTTTAAGACCTCTCGCATCATTAACGGCACTCTCAGCTATTGCTATCAACAGTCAAAATGAAGTTGCATGTAGGAGAGCACTAGGATTTTCGTTTCGGCTGGAGCACAGGAACGTTTTAAAGTTATTATTGTCCTTAGGGGAAAAAAGAACGAATCTATTACAGATGGAAATGTTCGTCTCTTCTTTCTCCAAGCAACCAAAGCCGATGAAAACACTATTCTCAAGAGCTTTCAATAAATGCTGTTGAAAGTGGCTTTTTTTTTTTTTTGTCTCCTTAGGGATAAAAAAAACATGTAGGCCTAGTTCGCCACCTTGTGGATTTATAATATAACAACCCTTATCTTTATTAATAGGATAATAACCTATACTGTATATTGCAGTGTCCGTCTTTTATCTTGCATGTGCATGCCCAAATTCCATGTTTTTTCTGACGCTATTTTCAAGTTGTCAATCAGCATTGAACTGGGGCTGTAACGGTAACCTTCTTGAGACCTCAACATGTCTAACAAAGCAGATTACAATATTGATCTATGGGAATGTTTATTTGGTGTTCAACTAGATCCAGCACCATGTCCTGGACATGTCTTGAATTTACAAACACCTGCATTCATGAAACCTGGTTAAAACTTTGGCAAATTTGGCAAACTCCGCTTCTACCATTTGCGTTGCTTTATTAAATCCTAAATTAGGATGGCGTCCAGAATAATAAAAAGTTATAACAAATAATACAAAGTTTATAACTGTATAACTGAAAAAAGTGAAAATGAAATGCAATGCACTATTACAATGACAACAAAGCTCTGGTTTTGTACACTAAATGTAGGATACCCCATTTAGATAATCAAGAAAATTCCAGGCTAATAGATTTAGACAGAGGAAAATCTTTGAATGTGGTTTAATCATTTTGCGACCATATGTAAATCTCATTCTGGCTGAATGATATGCATTCATTTGATCTACACAAACTATTTACAGGTGTGTGAACAGGTTTGTAAACAATTTGGAATAATGTCTGGTTTAGCCTCAAACTAATTGTGTCTTTACACACAACTTTCAGTGTAGGCTAACATTTTAGGTGACATTAAATGTAGACTCTAGGACCTATAGGCTCTGGGATCAAATCTGCGTTTTTTAACAATTGGTTCAATATTTAATCCAGACAAATAATATGATGGATGTTGCATTGTACTGAATATAATGAAAGAATAATCCAGGCATTTTGCAAACCTTTTCTCACAACTATGAGATAATGTATGTATCATACTTACATTTTTAATGTCACCTTATAGTCACATTCACATTGATTACTGTATATGTGATCACTTCTTTATACAGCTGAAAATGGTTCCGCTACATAACTTATGTAATACAGAATTATTCAGTATACAGAGTAACGCATCTACTGAGGATGGGTGTGAACAGGGACCGTTAACTTCATAGTGACAGGTTTAAACACCTGGGACACATCCTCCAATACCCATGTGGCATAGAATGAAGCCATAAAAAAAAAGAGTACACTTCTGCCTGTTGTGTCTTACAGCGGCCCCAGAACCCTAGCCAATCAGCACTGTGGAAGTGGGAGGGGCATGCGCTCTCTGCATTTCAAAGCAAAACATTTTCTAATGCATGTTTCAACCACAAGGACAACTCTGGACACAAAACCATTGTGTCCCTTTAACTAGTGTAAATAGTGCTGGATTGAAAAACTAACTGATTCTTTTTAGTAGTATATATGAATATAGTTAACCAGTTTACCAGATAAGTGCTTTTACATTCAAAAATGAAAAAAAAGGAAATATTTGCAAATATCAACTGGTAGCAGGTGACAAAGTTTTGGCAAATCATAATAGTTGTACTGGAACAAAAGCAGTTTGAAAGCTGTGGAAAGAAGGAATGTTTAAATGCTCAGAATGGGGATGGATTTAGAGGTCGGTGTGGATGTCCTGCAGCTGTCTGAAGCGGCGGCCATTTAGCCTGGAGAGGAACGTGAACAGGTCCGTGCTGTCAGTGTGGTATTCATGGACCATCCAGTTGACAAGAATGAGCACAGGCCTGCTGCTGAGGAACGTTTCTCCACAGGGCCATGTTAGCCCAAGGTGGTGCCGATGAACCTACAAACAACAGCTATTTAGAAATGTGTAAATTTAAGCAATGTTTACATAGCATATGATTATACTCAGATGCTATAAGCTGCTATGATGCAATCGAGGGGTGCACCTTTAAATGATTAAGTTCTACTACAGAGGTGAAGGCAGCTTCACCTTAATCAGAGAGCCGTCGTGGCAGTGCCAGACGATCCCCTCCACGCGGCCCTCTGGACTGTCCTGGAACCAGGCACACAACTGATCAAAGTCCACTGGCGGAGGGTTTCGGATGAAAACACCTCCGTGCCGCACCAAGGCGTGGACCGGCTGCTTCTTGTTCCCCATGCCTTTTACGGAAAGAAATACCTCAGATCACATCAGTGACAAACTACAAAGAAGAATACTAGTGACAGACACACAGCGGCCATTTAATCAGCCAATCATTTGACTCATGAAACTCAATGCATTAAAGCATGCAGCCTTGGTCAAGAAGTTCAGTTGTTGTTCATTTACCATAAGGATTCCCATTGACGTTGGTGCCAATGAGCTCTAGTGTCTGTTCCAGGAGGTCAGATAGTGGAACAACGGTGACTTCCAACATGTCTTCATTCTCAGTATGGGGCCTGAGAACCATTACCCTGCCAGTGTCGTAGTCCACCACAGAGGAGTGCCAGCAATACTGCTTGTTGTCCTTCTCTACCGGAACCCAACCTAAACATCATACAACAATACCATGATTATTCAGCCAACTGGCCACTCATAAAAGCTTTCCCATCTGCAGTTCTGATAGTTATTATAATCTGGTGTACTGTAGATATATTGGAAAGTTACAGATTGTGGCATTAAGCCAAATCATCCGATTGATCTTGACAGCCATTATCAGAGTAAACAACCTCCTAACCTTAAACATATTACATTCCTTTTTAAAATCATCAATTTTAAAAGATGCACTGATCTATTTGTGTCAGTTATAATAAATAATAATAATACATTTTATTTTTGGGACGCCTTTCTAAACACTGAAGGACATCTTACAATGCAAATACATAGATTTAAGAGAGTTGGCTAAGATAAAGCCAACTGATTAACATACTATATTAGTAAACATTTTATCTGAGAAATAAATACAAAATAAACAAAATAAAATAAAACAGTCTGGTGAAAGTGGAACAAAGGGTCAA
>JAODLI010074577.1:2358-13049 GCA_027575585.1 Percopsis omiscomaycus | reverse complement strand
ACTACTGCAGTATAAATACTAACATGTATACACTACATATGGTAATACTACCACTGTCTACAGTACTACTGCAGTATTGGCTGCATATTAACGTGTCCATCTTAGGTGGCTGCACCTTAAATATGAATATTATTATTAGGGATAAAACATGCTAACAGCAAGTCCCACATGCATGAAATGAAATATTTTACAACGTTAATCTAAAACTTTCCCACATGGCGCTGTGTGCCAGTTGTGTAGGAAAATAAAGTGGAAGCCGAGAGGTGTAACACCCAACACCTCTTGACCTGACGTCATTGATAATAAGCAGAGTCTGGAACTAAATGTATTTAGAATCTTACGAGCGGATGATGTTGCCCAGCGTGTGGTCTTCTTTATTCAGGGTGAACAGACAGGCGTTGGGAACCTTCGTATCTTTTGTTATTTGTATTTTTTTCTCTCCTTCAAAAAGCAGGAACGACTCGAAGGCGGGCGGTGCGTTCATTTTTCAAAAATGTCTTAATATTAACGTTTAACTTGTTTTAGAGAAACAGGCAGTATGGAAGGGAAAATACCAAAATACAAATTCCGGACAAAATATGACGAGTTCCGGTTTTGTGCGTGACACTTAGAACGTCACTTTCTGGGTTAGACCAATCGCATTCATGCATTGTCCAAATGGTTGGGTTTGTTCAAAATAGTGATCGGTATCGACCGGCACGCGAATATTTACATATAATTTTAGGACGATTTTAGGACAACGAAACATTGACGTTCAAAACAGAATAATTGCACACTGGGTTTGGTCTAAATTACATATAATATTATTTGTAAAATATTTACATATAATATTATTTGTAAAATATTTACATATAATTTGTTTGACTTGTTTTTCAAGACAAACATTCCCCGCCCTGCCGGGACATTCATATGAGCATCTGCTGCTGCCATAGTTCTTTGTTTTTGAGTCTGACCTGTTGATTGGCTGGCTCTTGAACGCTGATTGGCTGTGTGTTTGAACGTAACGACGGTTTAAAGAGGTGGGCGGGCGGTTGACAGTTTGAATCCCCCAGCAGCGCGATCAGCCTGAAGACTAGAGGTGAGATTAGTCTTCTGCTGTTTTAACATTAATATACAACTAACGCGCATTATTATAGCTTTAATATACAACAATACAGCGCTAATTGCGTCAAACACACGCTTATCTGATGAGTCAGGAGTTAAATGTTTAACACGGGATAGCAGCTAACGGCTAACACCTAGCATCACATTTTACGTTAACATATGAAATCCAGTTAAAGCTAGTTTAATTAAACAACATAAAATTTAATATTTATCACAATAGCTCGATGATTTAGTTGATGTATGAACGCTAAATATAAATACGGTTAGATGAAATATAGGTTTGGTGATTAACTTAAGGTAACGTTAACGTTACCCGTGTATGATTCCAATATTGTTTTCCATCATTTATAATAACCTTACTTAACTTCACGCTTGTTTTAACGTTACACTTCCCACTGAGCCTTTAATAAAGTTTAATAGGCAAGTGTAGGCCTTTAATAAATGAAATCATCTTGAAAATATAAACTTCTATTTTCTACCTAAAATAATGGTTGCAAACTAACGTTATGCTGTTTCTCGGGTTTAATTTCCTTTTGCGGCGGGTGCAGATCATGTAAAATATTAAGTAAATACTTAAAGCATAGTTCGTACAAACCATTTATTTTATTAGGTAGGCTATATAAAGTGGTACTACTTGTCCAATACACAACCCAATCAGTAATTTCTTCACCGCCGTGGTTATACTAACTTAAGTTAACTTAAACACCAACATGGCACTGACCATAATAACCATCTAGCTAACGTTAGCCACAGTTGCTCCCATTGGCTCAGTCTCTGCGGTATCATTTGTGTGTTTACAGCCAGTGTGGTTTCCCTTCTAACCAACAAGAGACATTTAAAAGTAAACACAAACTAGGGTTTAGAGCTGCAACAATTAAATGATTATTTGGTATTTTGATAATGGATTAAAACCCCAAATGATTCCAGCTTCTTCAATTGGAATATTTTCTAGTTTCTCTACTCTTATGACAGTAAGCTCAATATCTTTGGGGTGTGAACAAAGCAAGATATTTGAGGACGTCACCTTGGGCTTTAGGAAACACTGATTGAAATTTTATCACAATTTCCAGCCATTTTATACACCAAACAACTAATCGATTTGATCAAGAAAATTATCGTTTGTTGCTGCACTGCTAGGGTTAGTGTTTACGGTACTGTAAAGATCGTTATTTGGCCATAACATGTTGGGGCAAATGCTGCCATGCAGGAACGACTGATTGGGCCTGTGAGTCATTTATCAGATACTTTCATCCAATGTGACTCAGTGACAGTATGGAAGTGATGCTGAACTTAAATATCAGCTCAATATTAAATGGTCTTGCTCGCAACTCTCATACCTGTCCTCTCCTCAATGCAAAGGGAGAGTTAGCCAACTTGTCATTTTAGTGACAATTTAGAAGGCCTTGATTAATTCTGTACATTGCTGGGCACTTTCTGGCCAGGGCACCAGGGTTAACACCCCTACTCTTTGAGAAGCGTCCTGGGGTTTTTAATGTCCAGAGAGTCAGGATAATACAGCTCATCCGAACTATGGCCCCTCTTCTCAGTACGGTGTCACTGTACTGGGGCATTGGGATCCACACTGACACCCCTTTCAGCTGCTGACATAACGCATGACGTGTTCTATGTTTCAGTATGGCGTCTCAGAACATGGACCCTGCTGCCTCCACAGCCGCCCTGAAAGGCAACGAATCAGGAGGCAGTGCTGCCAAAGGCTCCGTCACTAAGAGGTGTGGAAAACGGTTGCCTGGCTCCTGCGCTGTGATTGGTTCAAATATCTTGATGTCCCATCACCAGTATTTACCTGGACTAGTTGTGATGACCGTTGCCTTGGTGAATAATGTTTATCCCTTGTGTCTGCAGGCTGCAACAGGAGCTCATGACTCTCATGGTAAGACCTGTGCTCATAATCAATGACCGCTCCCAATCTGTTCACATGCACATTGTGGGACGGCAGAGGCCTGTGACCCGGGGTGGGCAGTACTGGCATGGTTTGCCTCACAAATGTTTAGGGGGGTCCTGAGGATTAGAATGGGTAGCATTCAAATAAAACATCTTGAGCTTCGGCCGTAATCCTCTTGTATTTGTGTCTTATTTGGATTGCTCCATATACTGTAAATGGATGGGGTTTGTGTTTTCCCCCAGATGTCCGGAGACACGGGAATCTCTGCGTTTCCAGAGTCTGACAACCTCTTCAAATGGATCGGCACAATTGATGGGCCTCCGGGAACGGTAATGTACATACAGTGGACGGACTATCTCCTTTTTTTAATGGTCTTTAAATTGAATTTTTTATTTACACTCGCCAACGCATGAGCAGTAACCCCCCCCCCCCTCTCCCCTGAGTAAAATGACATGCTGTGCCAAGCGGGACCTGAAAGCAATATTGCTAGTAATGTGATTGGCCACAGCGCACTGGGGTGAACCTTGTCAGTTGAGCTGCTGCCTATGAAGGCAGGGGAGGCAGCCACTTGCTGACCAATGCTGTTTGTGTTTCAGGTGTATGAAGAGCTGCGCTATAGACTGTCTCTGGAGTTTCCCAGTGGCTATCCCTACAAAGCTCCTCAGGTGAAGTTCCTCACTCCTTGTTTCCATCCCAACGTGGACGAGCAAGGCCTCATCTGTCTGGACATCCTGAAAGACAAGTGGTCGGCTCTCTACGACGTGCGATCCATCCTTCTGTCCATACAGTCACTACTGGGAGGTAAGGCATGAGCCGGACTGTACATTTGTCCACGGGTGGACTAAACGCTGGCGTCGTACAATCACTGGATAGGTGATTGTACGATGCCAGCGTTTAGCCAGTGTCCCAAGAGTTTGGATTCTAACAGAACATTTTGTGTTCGTCTACAGAACCAAACAATGAAAGCCCACTGAACACGAAGGCTGCAGAACTCTGGGACAACCAAGATGGTGAGACCAAATAAACTAAACTTTGAGATCATTGGAATTTTTATTAATAAAGCATGTTAACTAATCAACAAGCTAAAGAACATTAACATCAACCAAACTGTTAACATAGCACTGTTTATTTTTGTGTATACATCAACTGACAGTTGGTTAAAATGGTTTGGCTCTTTTCTGTTTCAGCGTTTCGAGCTCATTTACACTCTACGTATAAGAAGACCTGAAGAGATTCAACTTCCTGTTTGCTGTCTGTTTTGTTGTGTTTTTTCTGTACAGTATTTTTATGTTTAACAGTCCGAATAAATTTTTTAAGTCATTCAATGTTTGATGTTGTTGGTACTCTTTTTGGAGGGACGCACTAAAACCTTTAAGCTACAAGTCCATATTTTCTTTCAAGGACTTTCTAACCTGGTGTCACAACAAGTGCATTGACCCACATGCTGTCCATAGACTCGTTTGAACATGGGTCTCCTGCCTAATGTGGATCTAATGCATATCTGTCATAAAAACGGTACATCTGTTGTATATGAAGAGTTTATGAACCCCATGTTAAAAAAGGACCAGCCAAAATTAGCTTTAGACCTAAGTATACCCTGGCCTTAAACCCATTTAATCACTACTCATTGTTCTGTACGTTCATGTTTGACATATTTATACACTTAATGCTACTTGGTACAATTCTGAAATGGCTACTTTCCCAATGCCCATTTTTATAAAAGGTCTTTCAACAGCCACATACAGTGATCTATACTATATACTTATATCTATAGTTGTATTCTATAAGCGTGTATGTATGCGTGTGCTCCTATTGGCTAGTGCAGCACAAAGCCCTAGCTCAGGGTGTGCTCCTATTGGCTAGTGCAGCACAAAGCCCTAGCTCAGGGTGTGCTCCTATTGGCCAGTGCAGCACAAAGCCCTAGCTCAGGGTGTGCTCCTATTGGCCAGTGCAGCGGGCAGCCCCCAGCCCAAGGGGCAGCAGGGCGGGTGGCAGCAGGCGGCCATCTTCTTGCCGTGAGAGACCACCTCCACCTCCATCAGGTCCTCCAGGCTGTCCTGGAGGTTCTGGTCGCTCTCCGTCCACGCCTGCTGGGTGGCCTCCACCGACCAGAACGGCACCGAGACCTGCACGGGGAAGCACCAGAACCACGGTGAGACCTGGTCCGGGACAGACCAGAACCCCAGTGAGCAGCACCAGAACGAAGAAGGGTGGTTTCCATGGTAACCTTAATCTGCAGGTCACTCAGCAGGTCCTCCAGCCGAGCGATGTGATTGGTCAGATCAGGGACCGGCTCTTCGTCCAGCGACAGCCAGGGTGTCTGGATGGAGGCTGCTCTAGAGGCCACGCCCACCACACTGTCACCTGACCCTGACACACACACACACACACACACGTTAAGACCTGTACACATCACACACACACACACGTTAAGACCTGTACACATCACACACACACACACACACACACACACGTTAAGACCTGTACACATCACACACACACACACACACACGTTAAGACCTGTACACATCACACACACACACACACACACACACACTCGTGCACGCATCTGTGTGCTACTACACTAAGTACTACACTAGTGATACAACAGCACCATGAACTGTTTAAAACTCCTCCAGGCTAGTTTGGCAACATAAAGTTGTTGATAGGCCAAGCCGTCTAGGAGATATTAGTCTTTACACTTTTAGGGCTCTATGGTGCAAGTCGTTTGTTTTGTGGTCGCTGTCTGCTGTTGTGTCTAAATTGCCCATTTAGTAGCTAGCCGGCCCATAGCCCATGGAAATCAAGTTTCGATTGATTTAGCTTTGAAACTGTTTGAAAGTGACTCTAACAGAGAGAGGGCAGAGCCTCTGCCCTCTCTCTGTTAGAGTCAGGAGAACCTGCTAGGCCCTAACAGGTTCTCCTGTACAGCGCTATTTAGCTAGCTGCTAGCTCGGAAGTATCCCTCTGGTCCCACAGCTCCATTCCCAGCCAGATTTTAAACAGACTTATAAACTCATCACAACGTGGCTGGTCGTGTCATATTTATCTGTACCCAATATAATAGAATATTAAATAACATAAATAAATATACAACATTATACATCTTTTGAAGTGACCTGTGTTGACCAATGAGCGTCGGTCGTAGCGCTGTGACAGGGGGAACTGTCCAATCAGGTCGCTGGCTTTGTGGAGGTCTGACAGGAAGTTCTCCAGCGCCGACAGGAAATGCACCCAGAGCCTCTGGGCGGTGTCTCTGTCCTCCTGGCAGGAAGAGGCGGGCTCCGAGTCCGACAGCAGAGACAGCAAGCGCCTGGAGAGGCCTGCAGGCAGGCGTCATGACCCCGGACAGTCTGGTCAGATATTATCTAGCATGTATATGATTATAATATTTATATTTATATAATAATATTTACTATTAAACACTTTTTAGTTAGTATTGTTCGAGCCACATTGCAGTGAGCCCATGCCGTGAGGTGGCGGTTTGAGCTGGTACTCCAGTGTATACACTATATTGGCAAGTGTTTGGTCTGTACTTTTTGGTTTGTTTTGCTAGAACGCTAAAGATGCCAAAGACACACGTTAACTATGTACCCTCACTGCACATGTTAACTATGTACCCTCACTACACATGTTAACTACGTACCCTCACTACACATGTTAACTACGTACCCTCACTACACATGTTAACTATGTACGCTCACTACACATGTTAACTATGTACCCTCACTGCACATGTTAACTATGTACCCTCACTACACACGTTAACTACGTACCCTCACTACACACGTTAACTACGTACCCTCACTACACACGTTAACTACGTACCCTCACTACACATGTTAACTACGTACCCTCACTACACATGTTAACTACGTGCCCATACATGCAAATGTACGGTTTATTTGACCTATGAAGTATGTTCTCTAAGCCTGCACTTCACACATCCCCTCTGCCCAAAGTTAAAACCAAGACATCTCAAGGTTGGAAGAGCGCTGGAAACGAGTCTACAATGTCTACAATGGCTTAGATTATGTAGAAAGTTATTATATAAGAAGAGTAGAGACAGACAGGTGGCCAGTAAGACAGACAGGTGGCCAGTAAGACAGACAGGTGGCCAGTAGAGACAGACAGGTGGCCAGTAAGACAGACAGGTGGTCAGTAAGACAGACAGGTGGCCAGTAGAGACAGACAAGTGGCCAGTAAGACAGACAGGTGGCCAGTAGAGACAGACAGGTGATCAGTAGAGACAGACAGGTGATCAGTAGAGACAGACAGGTAGTCAGTAAGACAGACAGGTGGCCAGTAAGACAGACAGGTAACCTGTACAGATCCGGTGAGCCTGGTTTCTAGTTTCATTCAGCTCCTCCCGCAGGAAGCTGCCGTCAGACGTGTTGCCTAGTGACGAGGCAAGCTGCTGGAAACAGGAAGTGACCTCGCTGAGAGCCTCCTGAGCTCGCTGACACTCCCCCAGCTGTCGCTTCCGAGCCTGAACCTCATCGACCGAACGGCGCCAACGGTTCATCTGGCGCAGATATACAGGTAGATAGATATACAGGTAGATAGATATACAGGTAGATAGATATACAGGTAGATAGACAGACAGGCAGACAGACAGACAGACAGACAGACAGACAGACAGACAGACAGGTAGGCAGACAGACAGACAGACAGGTAGGCAGACAGACAGACAGACAGACAGACAGACAGACAGGTAGGCAGACAGACAGACAGGTAGGCAGACAGGCAGACAGACAGGCAGACAGACAGGCAGACAACTCCTACCTCTGGGTTGGTATCACTCACAGAGTCCTAGCTCTGAGGACTGGTCTCCTCACTGTGGGACTGACAGGTTTCTGAGTTAGGCAGTCCTCTGCTCCTCCTCTGCTCCCCTCTGCTCCCCTCTGCTCCTCCTCTGCTCCTCCTTTCCTCTCCAGGGAGGTATTTAATTAAAGCCACCGCGCCAGCTGAGCCCAGACTCCCCCCACAATGCACTGGGACAAGGCCGTTGTTGTGTTCCCTCCTAGCTGCATGTTATTGATCTACATCACGTGTCAAACCCAAAGGTCAAACCCCAGATACGCCCTCATCAAATCACATAATCAAATCAAATAATTACATAAATGACTATTAAATAAATGAAATAACTATTTTCAACACAAGTAGGCAATCTAGCAAAAGTGATATACGCGTGCCTTGGACATTTCAAGAAAGCTGGGAGGTTTTCTTAAAGTTGCATTAAGCCCATCGATGATTTAAATAAAGTAATGTGGTGTGTTTGTGACACCCCTACATGGTTTTATGACGTTGCCATTGTGTTACTGTCTTGTGGTGTGAAAAGTACGATGTTTAAAAACAGTCACTATATCATGTATGAGGTCACAGTAGTGTTGAGAGCCCCCCCTGCTGGTGCCTAGCGTAAAATGCCCATTTATATCTCCCATGGGAAATAATGTCAATTGCCTAAATCTGTCTATGAATTCTGCTAGCTTGTATATAATATGTTTTATATTATAAAACATAAAAAGCAGAAAGTATTCATGAAGATGTCCAGGGCATTGAAGTTAACCTAAACTTGCAATAACTGACCAAAACAAGTCTGTTCTAGATTTTATTGACATTTCCATTGCAATGAAGAACAAAAAACACAACAGCACCCCAAAACCCCTCCCCATGGTACTGAACAGTAAACCACACTGACACTAGAACCAGTGCCTCAGTAGAAACCACATAAATCTCTATAGTACAGCACAAATGAGACAACAAACTGTATTTAGATAGTTGGCTTTATGTTTTACAGATACTGAAATATAAGCATAAGAATAAAAGTGTCCAACAGTCACAAGACTTGCTAGAACATATCCTAACCTTAATCTATATCTTCTCTTTATCAGGGCCAGGATATATTAGTGTTCAACTCCCAGACAAAAGGTCCTGGGTTCAATCCCTGACATGCCCGGCCTACCTATAAGCATTTTTGAGCAATAAACGTAGGCCTATCTGCTCTTTAATAGTTGTACTCTCTGTAAGTCACTTTGGATGAAAGCATCTGTTTCATGCCTAACCCTACTCTATATCTAAACTGCTTCTCCTGACCCTAGTCTAACCCTACTCTATATCTAAACTGCTTCTCCTGACCCTAGTCTAACCCTACTCTATATCTAAACTGCTTCTCCTGACCCTAGTCTAACCCTACTCTATATCTGAACCCTTGTCTAACCCTAGTCTAACCCTAGTCTATATCTGACCCCTTGTCTAACCTTAGTCTAACCCTACATCTGAACCCTAACTGAACAGGGCGGGTAGCAGGAACAATACCTGTGGCCCTCTGCTACTTCCTGGAGTTGATGTAGTCACATGACAAGTGCGGTGGTTGCTAGGCGACAGAAGGGTCCAGAGGAGTTAGCCATGGTCCTTCTCCACTGTTACCATGGTTTCAAGGACCACAATTCTTCTGAACAGCAGTTTCCATGGTGACAGGTTTCCGATAGTGCTCTAATGTAATGCCATAGGTTCCTCCTGCTATGATCGGCTGCTGGATAATGCTGGTATTTAGATTTACAGGTCTCGCTAGAGGTCCATATGTATGTGTGTGTGTGTGTATGTTAGGGCTAGAGTTAGGAGAGTGTGTGTGTGCTAGGGCTAGGCTAGGCTAGGCTAGGGTAGGGTTAGGAGAGAGTGTATGTGTATGTTAGGGCTAGGGTTAGGAGAGAGAGTGTGAGTGTGTGTGTGTTAGGGCTAGAGTTAGGAGAGTGTGTTAGGGCTAGGCTAGGCTAGGGTAGGGTTAGGAGAGAGAGAATGTGTGTATGTGGGGGCAAGAGTTAGGAGAGTGTGTTATGGCTAGGCTAGGATAGGCTAGGCTAGGGTTAGGAGAGAGAGAATGTGTGTGTGTTGGGGCTAGAGTTAGGAGAGTGTGTTAGGGCTAGGCTAGGATAGGCTAGGCTAGGGTTAGGAGAGAGAGAATGTGTGTTTGTTGGGGCTAGAGTTAGGAGAGTGTGTGTGTATGTAAAGGCTAGGCTAGGCTAGGCTAGGGTTAGGAGAGAGTGTATGTGTATGTTAGGGCTAGGGTTAGGAGAGAGAGTGTGTGTGTGTGTGTGTTAGGGCTAGGCTAGGCTAGGCTAGGGTTAGGAGAGTGTGTGTGTGTGTGTGTTAGGGCTAGGCTAGGCTAGGGTTAGGAGAGTGTGTGTGTGCATTAGGGCTAGGCTAGGCTAGGGTTAGGAGAGTGTGTGTGTGCATTAGGGTTAGGCTAGGCTGGGGTTAGGAGAGTGTGTGCGCGTCCAGCAGCTCGTGACAGAGACACTGACAGAAGCCGTAGAGAACACAGAGGAGCAGCGTGGAAGGAACCAGACTGACCAAGACCACGCCCATCCACAGCTGGCCAATCATCAGCAGGTAAATACCCAGTGGGAGAGAGCTGAAGTACACCTGCAACACAACACAGTGTGCTAACGGCTAACAGCTAGCACATCTTTAACATTACACAGCGTGCTAACAACTAACAGCTAGCACATCGTCCACACAATGACAAAGGCACGCAGCATGCTAGTGGCTAACTGCTAGCATGACTTCAACATCCCAGCTACACAATACAACACAAATTGCCAACGACTAACAGCTAGCACATCGTCCACACAATGACAAAGGCACGCAGCATGCTAGTGGCTAACTGCTAGCATGACTTCAA
>JAODLI010074576.1:0-13049 GCA_027575585.1 Percopsis omiscomaycus | reverse complement strand
TCACCGCGGGTCATTCTTGGCACGAACACTGGTCTCAAACTTGACGCCGTTTCTGGCCACATATTCAGCCAGCTTGTGCGCTGGTTAATAGCTACCCCTCTTGGCACAGAAACTGCTCCTTTGTGTGTGGCTCACGACAGGAATAATTTTATGTTCCACACTGAATAATATCTTTACTGCCACCTTGGTTAAATAACTATATTCATTGAATGATTAGAATAAATTGTAAATTATATTTGAAAGAGTGCCTTTTTCTGACATAACCAAGTCAAGCAGGCTTCTACGCAGGACACACCTTGCTCATTATGTAGCAATAGCACTGAACTAATTAGGATATATTTCTAATGTTTAATTATCATCATTATCACCACCACCATCTTTAATTTATATACAGTAGAAAAAAGGCAAATAAAAGGATTCCTACTTACCACAGTGAAAGGAGGGGTAGATCATATACTGACTTGAGATGGGGCTGTGGTTGGTGTTACCATGGTGATGAATGGTGTGCTTTTGTCGGCATGTGACATTTGCGGTGGACCACTGATTTATGGGAATAGGTATGTCAGTTAGAAATGATGCTAAATACCAATTGGCTATTTGAGACAGCATTAGTGAGGGCAGGATGTAGTAAGGTATTGACTTATGTCACTCATCCACACACATTTATGTGGGCCACATATGTCATATTAATGCAATACAAACTACGAGGAAAGTATATATTCAGACCTTTGCACTAATCAAAATTCCGAACAGAATAAAACCTACATGACATCGAAAGTGGAAAGGCTATTGTCAAAAGTCATTTACAAATTAAATTTCAGAGCTGATCAGATCATCACAGATCATTATAGTCGCACCCCTCATTTCAGACTCAATCAGGCAAAGTAGCAGGTCAGGGAAAGGTCATTTTTCCTAGGAATAGGAAACACTAATTTACAGGACATGGTTGGCGAGCCTAGAAAGAATCCAGCTGTCACATTTACATTCAGTCACAAAGTCTTAAGCATCTATCCATTATTCATTATGCTAAAACAAGCTACAGTAAGCTGGTTTTGCTAGTTTCAGCTATGACAACCTTAAATGTCACTTCAACACAAAAGGAAACCAAACTGTTTTTTTTAATGCTATAATAACTACATACAAATTTCACAGATCCCAGGTGCAAATGAAGGCCCTTCATATTTAGTCTACTTTAGCAATACAAGGTTTTGCGTGAGCCTGGCTAAACAATCCCTCTCTCTGCCCTTTTTATAAAAGGGCAAGAAAGACCCTTAGATCTAAGGGGCTGTGTGCAGATCAGCTGCTATAATGGCCAGAAAGGGGGTTTCTATGCTCTGCATGAATTGGAGGTTGTTAGGAGGTGGTTATTACAAAAATGTATGTGAAATATCTCATGTGATATGTCGCCCCAGTGCCTGAACAGAGGTGATGCAAACTTTAGAAATATCGTATAGCAATGGACGGATCAAGTCAAACTACAGGTTAATGATTCTTTGAAATTTAAGCTTAACTTCTAAAAAAAGTCAATGCTTGGAGCAATAGGAACAAGTCTACACCTAATCTAGAAGCCTAAGACGGCACTCAAAAATGAGGAGCCGTGAAAAGGGGTGAAGTGAGCCGACTGTCGCACACGGGTGGTGTTTTAATAAGCTGAGAATGAGGAAGGCAGGAATCTCATTAGCAGAAGATTGGACCACCTTCATCCAATCAGAACAAGAGCCACGTAGGGACGATTTTCCAAACACTTTTCTGTCTGCACCAACTAAACTACCCACCTGGACGCTGATTGGACGGTCGTTTACTTACAAAGAGCAAAGTGTGGAGCTTGCAAAGTCAGGATGGTTTTACCAGTCTACTGTATATCAAAGCAGCCGTACAAATACCTGCAATCATAGCTGAGGGCAACGGGACTCATCCAGGGATAATAGTAAATTTAACAAAAAAAAATTTTGAAGGTAAAAACAGGGGAGGATGAGTGTGAGCAGCACAGCCTGAAATAATGTTATAACCAGCGGCAGACCAGTATTTAGGAACAGGGGGAACACAATTTTCTATATCCCCACCCACCTGTCACCCTTATGAGTCAAAAGTAACATTCTAATAATTACAAAAAATAATCATTTTGCAAAAGTATTTATTGCAACATTAAGCAAACAACATAAAGACAGACCGAAAAGGCAATCATTATTATGACACAATTATATAGGCCTTGCCCATTTTCTAAGTCAACTGGATAGACAAGTTGTAAGAAAAGAAACATTCTATGGTTTGTCTCATTTTCGTAAGCAAAGAAACACACCGCTTCACTGGGAGCAACCCGTTTCTCTAGGCACAAACACACATCATGAGAACACATCACTTTGTACGTAGAGCAGCCAGTTTGAGGGGATAGCGATGCGTAGCCTATGACATTCACAGTTTGCAATTAATAAAATACAGGTGGTTTCTTTGACAGACATTAGCTTGATACCCAACCTGCCCAGTCTATAACACTTAATTTTCGATGTAGGGACGCTAGCCAAAACAGGATATAGGCCTAGCCTACTACTAGGCCTGCCATACTCACCTTCACTTCACTAAACTCATTGCTACTTTCTTAAAGCTTTTCATAATTTTTGCAGTTTTTTTTTACTCAATATTTGGCCATCGCCTCTTTACTTTTGTCATTTTCCATTTAGAGTTTTACTTTGGCCTTGCTTTTTTGGGCCCCTTATTTAGAAAGGTTTGTCATTGTGGTGCGATAGCGCTCTGCTCTATTTGACACATGCCCTTGATCATACCATTTTTACAATAACAATGGGAGAGGCGTTTTAGGTTAACAAAAGATCATAAGAGACAATACGCAAATAATAAATCGATAAAAAAATATTTTAAAAAACCTCAATAAGAACATTGTTATTTAAAGGCCAACCAAAGACCCTTTCAGGGGCCCCTCTGAGCTTTGGGCCTTCACCCACCACGATTGGCCCTCACCAGCGGCACGAGAGGGCGGAGAGGTTAGTGAAGAAAGTGTGCAGGCTTACGGTAGCCGCAGGCTCGGACATAAATGAACATGATATTTTGACAGCTGGGTGGTCCAAGTAAGTAGGTGGAGAACTGCAGAGTGATATGTACAACAGGCCTGGCGTACAAGCAGGAGCTCACCAGGCATGGGCGGAGCTTGCCGTGTCAGTATATGGGTGCAAAAAGTGCAAACTAAAGAAATTAGTGTAGTAGTAGGCCAGCAGTTCAGTATTAAGTCTTAGTTTTCAAAAGTGAGCGTTCCTAAGTGGGCACCGCCGTTATTCTAAAGGCTGAATAAACCACTAAAAGGGAGACTACGTTAGTAAAGTTCACAATGTGGGTTTACGTGTTTATTTGAATATGTTGTTTCATTACAGCAAACGTGTAAGTATTTTTTGGTACCAATAAAGGGATGGGGTTGAGGTTGCAGGGCCATATTAACACTTCAGCAGGGGCTGATGGCCCAGTCTGACAAAGGACAAAGTAGTTGATTGCGTGCAGCCTCCTTCTCAACTCCTTGATTGAAGTATGAAAAAGTCCTGGTGCTTTCTGTAGCCTATATTCCACCCTATAATATTAGATACTTTAATGCTGGCATGTTTGATAAACACAAAAGAGAGGCATTACACAGGATTGCGATGAAATGCACTGCGGTGAGCACATAAAAGAAAATACATGTTTACAACAGGAAACATTTGAAATACCGTTAAAGAGAAAACCAGACTGAACTTAAGAGGCGCTTTTCCCTTGCAGGAACACGGGCCACTTCCCAGGTGGTGCAAACATTTAGCTCCGGTCTCACAAGCTGACGTAGCCTAATCATTTTGCAACAGCTTCAACCGCGATGTAAATTCACTTTTACTGCCAGCACTGAACTGTACAAACTGTACCATTTACCACAGAACAACCATGATTTCCCTCTCTCTTAACATAATTGTGTACAGTCTTGTAGGCTACCTTTGCCTTTTTTCCGTTTCCGTTATCTATTTTTTGCTCTAAACCAAATGTTTTATGGTCACGACTCATCTCGTACTTTGTTGGCTTGGCTTGGTTGCAGGCTTAAAACTCTTTACATAAAGCAGAACAGACTGCTGCTTTCAGCGCAGCCACATATCCAATCCTTTCTTGAATACCAAGTGATCTGAAATGTCCTGGCAATGGAACCACCGCCCCAACCCCTGCACACACTCCAAATAGGCTTTTGTGAATCAAATTAGCCCAATGAGAGCGCAATGGTGTGACACCAATCGCCAAAATTTTAAAGATCCTCTTTCCTCCTCTGTTATATCAGCTCTTTAAGCACTTTTCAGGTATTTGGTTATTTTCAGGATTGGACTAATGACACTTGGGTGGAACGAATACCTCAGTAATATGTAGCCAGACCAGCCAGTCACAACTGAATGGAGTAAAACTAAATTGATTTAAAACAAAAACAGGTACACACACAAGTAGTAATTAATAATACAGATGTACCGTTGGTCAAGAGTCTGAACAAAATGAGATGCTGAATATTTTCACATTAAATTTGGACATTGCTTCTGCATTCAGTATAGAAAGTTTTGGGAAGAGAATTCATAGCTGCCACGAGTTTATGTTCGTGATATGTCAGAGAGAATACAATGTTCAGGAAGAAGGGAGGAAGGAACAGGAAGATGTAATCTAAACACCTAGTGTCGACAAACGGGAAGTTAAATATAATGACGTATCTAATCTCTGAACATTGAAATGAAAACCTGCATCAAGGGCCGTTTGAACACAATATTGACTTCCTATTCTGCTCTTCGGGACACAGAGATTAGGACGCTAACAGATGCTAATCTGTTCCCTTTTGACTGCAGTTAAGATGGAGGCAGAGGGGGAGAAGTCAGCAATAAGAAACTGAAAATAAACAGAAGTTCGCAAGAGAAGACAGAGAAAAGGGAGAAAATAGGAATATAAAAAAGATAAAAGGATGAATAAGGGAATTTGTGACAGGCCCATATTTCTTAGATTGATGTACTATGTTAGATGAGCGCCACAGTGCTCTTGGTGTTGGGTTCAACACATAAAGCTGAATCCATCTAAACTCTACAAGAAATCATGCAGAAACACCTGCAAGAAGCATCTTTGGAAACCCCCCACCCCTATTTGTTGCCTTGCGTTTTGATTGGCCACTACAAAAGTTTACATTTTAAAACGTCTTTGGTTTAATTGAAGGCTCTCCACACTCTCTCAATTATTAGAATAGCCAGTTCATTGGATCCTTGTCGCTCATTTGCTGATTGGATGGGGCGGTACAGCATACAACACTGTAGGGAGTAACCCTTTACAACCCATAATGGCCCTAGCTGATTGCATAGTATTTTTGTGTGATTTGTGTAGCCTTTCTAAAAGTTGGTGGCTTTGGAAATGGGGGAGGACAGGACAATCCAAATACATCACGTTTATGGAAAAGGTAGTCGACATTCTTGATAATCTACTGTATGTATTCTGTAAAAGAAAAACACACATAACCAATAATAAAACTTGATTTCTGCGTTAAACAACTGGGCTAAATATTGTACTAATCCAAGTGATACTTGCAGTGTGGCCCACTTGATGATTTTGTTGGGACAAATGCAGATTACCTTGTACAAAATGAGTATACATAAGATAACATTAGACAATAGCTCCTTGGCTTTGGAAATACCATTAAGAAAATGAATCTTGTAAAATCAGAGTGATGAGTGAATATTTACCCAAGAGCACAAGAGGTCCTTATTTGGGCAGGAATTAGGAAAGAAAAGATACATTTGTCAGCCACTCCGAGATTTACAGAGAGAAAAAAACTGACTTTTCACATTGTTAACTAAATTTATTATTACATTTCATTGATCCAATTCTGTTTGAGCAAATATAGAATGATAATATTACAGTTATAATCAACCACAGCCGAGCATAATCGCGCGCCCTATACCTAAAAAATAAAGGGTGGTGCCCTGAGGAATTATTAATTCCTCGTCAATAAAGATTAATATTGAGACACATTCATATCCAAACCTAGGGGTTATTATCCTACACATGGTTTCTTTCTGATGCAACAACCAAACTATCAACAACAATGTCAATAATCTTCTTTATGCCCTAGGATGGAAATTAACCAACAGATCAATAGGATGATTAGATGGCATGGGGTCGAAAAAGATTGCATGCCTCTACACTTGAATGCAACTCATTCTGATTTCAAAGCTTTCAACGATACTATAAAAGGTCTGAGGAGATTCTTATTCAATACAAACCTCAATGCTTAGGCATTGTGTCATATTAATCTCTTTATTTTTTTAATTTTATTTTTAATTAATCAGATATAAATCATCAGGCCCCTTTCAAAATGTAACTGAGGAAGGAATAAAAGTCAGCTATTCAAGAGCAAATCCTTTCCAAAATGAACACTTTTTCAGGGGGTCTTTGACACACAATGAGTTAAACACTATTTTTCCTTGCCAAAAACACTACACACAATCATAATTTCTGCTCAACCAGAGCAATTATTAGCATTTGATTCACTGACAGCTGATGGATGTCTGTGGCATTTCTAAGATATTACATTATTTCTAGATAGATTACACTAAATGTATAGCTCTAAAATCCTACCTACAGCACCTTTAATATTTTTTTTACAGACAGCAAAGCCTTGTTTACAGTTCATTTTATATCATGCATTGCTAAATGTATATTAAATGTACAAAACAAAGCCACGGACAGCATGCCCCTGCTGCAGCTTTTGCACTTTAGCTTCTCAATGCACTTTAGCAAAAACACGTCAAAGAGTTTTGCTCTGTTTGGCAACATAATTCTGTTAGTTTTTTAAATGGTTCTTTTTAAGCATTAGAACAAATGGCATTTTTGGCAATACAGAAACAAAGTCATCATTAGCAGTGGAAAATGCAAATGTACAGTACTTGTACAGATCATTTGTGCACCTACGTTTGTCATACTCTGTCTTGTTTGTTTTTCACACAGAAAAGCTAGTGAAGCACTGCTGGAAGCTTTCCATCAGCACAGAAATCAAATATCAAATTACAGAGCAGTCCATTCTGTCAATACTTATATGTTTCATTACTCTTTAATCACTACGGTAAAACACAATTCAATTCACTCCATCTAGCTAATCTGTCCAATAAGTGATGTGAAAGTAATTCTATTCGCCTCATGCGCCTGTGTGCACATAATTATAACCACGTAGCGGTTGTATAATACATGATGCAATATACTCAGAGATTGTCGTGAATTGTGAGATAAAAGCCTGAATTTCTTCTCATGCAGTAATTGTTGGGTGGAATAGGGCAACATGGTGAGAAAGTGCATCGGGACTAGCGGGAACCAATGCAACATGAGGGACAACAAACACTGTTGATTGGGAGTGTTGACCTACATGACTGGTGGGTTCACTTTCCATTCATAGGGGAGAATTTATTTCCTCCTACATACCAAGATTGAACTACATCACAAGTTTCTAGCCAAACATGCAGATGTATGAGGCGCAAGAAGTTGAACTCGTAGTCATAATTCATTCATTCATTCATTTCGGCTTCTGTGCTTCCTTGTACTGGACAACCATTTATCAAAAAACACATATCCATATGGCCAGTGCTGAGAAGACGTTTGTGATGTTTCTAATGTCTCTCCTCCGTCAGTCAGCTAAACGGTTGCTGATGCAGCTAGACAGAAACCCATTCTGCCTTCAGCGTGCATTCACTTTGTGTGAGGGAGAATTAACTGTATGCCTGTGGCATTTATGTAGCGTTCGATTATATGTCGGAACTGGGGATATCGGAATTTCCGAGCAGGAAAAATAAAATAAAACGCCCCGTCAACTCAGAGTTCCTAGTCGAAATGTCAGGTAAGGTCAACCCCTAGTTCACGAGTTGACGTCATATCAACATGGCTGCCCACACTAAGTATAATAGAACAATAATTAAATATAATTTCCCACTTCACACCTCCAATTAAATGAAAGCAGCATTAGTCACCGGCTAGGTACCAAAGATGTGATGTTAAAGGTACTGGGACATTACTGAACTAGGAGATCCAAATGCAAGACAGAACCAACAGGGAGTGGAACTGCACCGAGCAGTTCCTGAGATGTAACAATAAAGCGCGTCTTCCAGATGCGCCAGGGAACGTGGGCGGGAAAACCACCACAACGTCCACAGGGCGAAGAACGTCCACACCTCCGCCAAGAGTGGTGGTTCTGTAGCTCCGGCGCTACAAGAATAGGCACGGAGGTCATCTCCTGCAGCACGGGTGCAGGGGATGTACTGCACCCCACTGCAGAGGTGCGGGAACGGGCACAGGATTCACCCGTGCCCGGGGGAATAGGGAACAAGGAAAATACAAAATGATCCAGGAACATGAAGGAACATGAAAACAGGGTATAAATATAAGCGTAAACAGGTGAAAACAATAATTAAATCAACACACAAGGCGAGGGAGACAGAAAACCAGGAACGGAATAACGGAATGGAATGCAAGGAAAACAGACTGGAAGACAGAAATAACAGGGAGTGGAACTGCACCGAGCAGTTCCCGACGTGAGCAGTTCTAGCCCCAGATCCCCCTTTGAATGTTTGAAGCACAAATATGATGTTTGGGGAGGCATAGAGCACAGTGTGAGTCTAGGAGAGCAGTGGAGGGAGGGGTAGAGGAGTATCAACCCCTCAACACTCGGGGTGCGGGAGGGGTTGTCAGAGGGCCTTTATGTGGTAGCGTCTCATTAAAAATGAATATAATTAAATAAATAAAAATCAATCTTGAAACCATCTTGGCAATGGGAGCGACTTGGTGACTTGATCACCCTGCTGTGACTTGATTTGGGCTTTTTGACGTATATAAACTAAGGCATTAAGACAAAACTAAGGCATTATTAATGCAGTCACCAATAACGCCAATTACTCATCCTGCCACACCAGACTAGTTTTCTTTAAAAGTTTCACTTTTACTTCCTCCAACTATTAGAAAAGTGCCAGACACTGACACATTTATCTTGTACAGTGTTCTACTGGGAGGCTATAGGCTGATACAGGAGTCCATCAGTTTGTTCCTATCATTTTTAAGGGCATTTCTAGATACCTCAAGTTGCCCCTGAAGACTAAAAATGAGCTGATGGCTCTCACTAAAATTCTACACTTTAATCCTATGATCCATTACTCACTTTCGAAACCTTAAACTTTATGACAGATCGATCAGCTTTGCTGTCATTGTCTGTCATTGTCTTTCATTATGTGATCATTCTTCATGAACACCCTCTAATCTTTGTCGACGACTTGCACATTGTAATCGGTAATCACAGTTTAAAACTGAAAATTGAATCAGTACCTACAGTACTGCAATTGATGCTTGGGTTAACTTATAAGATATGCCTCCAGGCTATCTTGTTTGCACACCAAGCTGGGTTTTGGCAAGTAAATAGGACTACGACTGCCTAAATAAAATCATTGTGTCCAAAGTCGCTCTTCTCTGTCCTAGCGCCACAATGGTGGAATGAGCTTCTTGCTCATTCCACCATTCTCGGGACAGCAGAATCAATACCGATCTTCCGCAAAAGACTTAAAATCCACCTCTTCAAAATCCACCTTGGAACCTCGACCTCATAGCACTCCCACTAACAGAGGTCCTTTATTACAATCCTTTATGCTCTGTCTATCCTTTTCCTTAAAAAAACTGTTTTGTTTGCAACTGTGGTTGGAAAGTTCAATATACATACAGACTAGTCTTTCTACTCTGTTAGATCAGCTCTTAGAATATTCAGCACTTGCCGGTATTTAGCAATAAATGACTTTTTTGGTGACTGAATGATTTTTATAGGAATATATTGAGTAATGTATCTTGAAAATTGCACAAGTGAAGTAGCCATGATGGCATAATGCTGTCCTTATTCTAGGAGATTGTTGTTTGCTTGCAAGAGCTGGTGGTTAACCAGTTCAACTGTTAACAAATGTACTGAATGTAAGTCGGCTGTGGATGAAAGCATATGCTAAATGCTGTAAGTGTAAATGTGAAAGCACAATGGGGTTGTTTCGGGCAACCAGTGTGAACCGCTTGACTGGCTGACAGAGGTTTTGTGACAAAGACGTGTGGTCGATGGTGACTTGCCTGACGTAATAGAGAGGTTAGCTCTATTGTCTGATAAATTACTGTCCAGCACAAAGGCACACCTTCAAAGCAGGAAAGAAAGAAGCATCTTGAGCACCTTCATATTAAATGTGTATCGAGGGGTTAGAATCAAACAGAGTGAGAGATGAAAAAAAAAAAACTTTTAAAAGTTTCACAGACTTCTTAAAACACCAAAAGAACATTTCAGGCAAGGAACGATGACAATGAATAATTCATGAAAACAGAAAGATATTAGCCGACACACTACAATAACGTCAGGACACTCGCTATTACACTGAGAAACAGATCATGCTGGGAGTCAATGTTCTCCAGTACCTAAATGGGCAGCATATGTGTGTTTCTGTATGTTAATGTCCACTGCACAGTAACAATATTGTCATGCGGATTTAAGGAATTATCACCTTCACATCATCATCATCAACTGTTCCTAAACGTTGTCACGTTAAAATTGCAGTTTGTTTGAGAAAAACTCTGAACAGGGCTATATGTATTCCGTAAATGTAGATGTAGCTAATAGAAGAGCTGAGGAAGAAATCAGTTTAAGAATAAGCCTTGAGATCCCAAACGAGCACAATAGAGAAGATTTAGCTATAGCTAGCTTTAGTGTCTCGTCTGAGGGAGGGTAAAGAGAGCAGAGAGATAGCCTAGATGGTACTGTATTGTAGATTGAGAAAATGTGGTTAATGAGGTGTTTAAGGACAGAGGATGGAGGAAGGAGCGGGTAATAGAAAAATGTTTTTAGTGGTCAGAAAATAAGAATTAATTTCTTGATGTCTTTAAGGTTGATCCAGTAGTGGGGAGAGATGTGAACAAGATAGAAAATGACAAAGGAGATAGAAAGGCTGGTGGTGTGCAGAGAAGTTGAGTTGAGATCAGAAGAAGAGAACACAGGAAAGCAACAAAGGAGGAAAGATTTTGAAGATCTTTAGTGTATTACTATTTATAATATTTAGAGTAGCTTCATGAGTGATGGTCCGCACAGCAGGGCAGGAGATAACAAGGACAAATGCTATACTCTTTTAGCTATCATCGTTATTGAGGAGAAATACAAGTGCAGTATAGGAGTTATGTACAAGGAAGAAAATGGTTTTGGTGGGTTTGACTATATGTTAATGAGCCTCATGGGTACCCATCATTATTGCATAACAGCTAACTCTTCCAAGTCAGGTTAAACAAAGTATGAAATTATTTATAAATATTAATGCCCTCTCCTAATGAAGGCCTGCTAATCCACCTGGGGACATGGTAGAGGAAAATGCCTTTATCTGATTTGTTCACATTGTGGTAAATATTCATGCAGTGATTAGGACTGTAACCAGACGCATTCAAGGAGACAGAACCGGTTTCCAACAAAGGGCTTATACATATAGGTACACCCTGACACAAATGATTCACTCATGCACCAACACAAAATGACACACTTAGCCCACTCTATTTATAAGCATGTTTCTGGTAAGATAGAAGTCCACCATTGTATAATAAGTCCACAAACAATTAGCAACTTTGATTATATACTCAATATTAAAATGTGTAAAAGTCATACTTGATAAGGTATCTCTACTATAGACTATGACCGAAATAATGTAACAGAGAGAGAGAGAGAGACGCAGGCAAAAAGCAGACTTTGAACCTATGAGTTAATTTTTCCTGCATAGAAAGTCTTTGTTTCAGTTTCTGCCTCCTTTCATTGCTCTTTCCAGCTCCCAGTGTAAATGATGTATTGGACATTTTAGCTGTGGTGACTGAACAGCGGTCAGCACGCAGCAAAGGTCTTATGTCTTTGACGGTGTGTGTGTGTTGAGTGATGAAATGACTGCCTAACACACCCTGACAGAGTCCTCTGTGCCTCCCTGAGGATGCTTCAGTCATTCGGCGTACTTCTCATCAAAACGTCTCTGGTAGCATAGACATAGCTAGCTTCTCCGGGGGCTGCACAATCATCATCAGCTGTGACGATGGAAAGGCTCAGATCCCAATCTGTGGAAGACAAACAGCGCTGTCCACAGGAAAGTCTCTTGATTAACGTGCCGTGCGCGCCTTTGTTCAACTGTTCAGACAAACACCACAGGACTTAAAGCTGCCTGGATAGCTAAAAACATGTGTTATATATGGATAGGTCTTTTGCTGGTGCCTGGTCCTGTTTCATCAGCATCGTGGTCCGCTCCCCGCGGGCCTCGTTCGCGCTCCTTTTAATGGGAAAACTGGTAATCAAAGTTATTGCCCCTGTACACCTGTCCTCTATTCGCAACCCCCCACCATCCATGACAGACAGAGTATTCTGCTTAACACTTGCTAAAGGAAAGTACATTCCTGGTTGTGTTATAGCACCAAACTTCAGGCCCCACGCTATTGTTGATGTTTGAAATGCATCCGTCCACCAAAAGTTGTGTCAGCTATAGCAGGACGGGTGGAAAAGGTTGTGAGCCTGTTTGAGCTCTAGGGGGAGGCGTAGGGAGGAATGCGAGCCACCCAGCACTCTGGCGCGAGATAGTTATGTACTCTCGGAGGTTCAAGCCAAAGCAACAAATGGTCTGTCGTGCTAGACAAATCGAGGAGCGGCTCTAACATAGGTTAAAAAACCAACAAATTATTATAGTAAAAAAAATAAAGTTCAAACCATTAGTCACAAGTGATATCATCTGAACTCCAAAAGTAATCATGGCTATTCCCATTATAATATCAAAAGAAGTTTACTTATCGCATTTCCGACTCCACATTCAATATATAAAAATTTCTGAGAGCGAGACAGCGAGAGAGAGAGAGAGAGTTGTGTCGGCTAGGTTGGCATATATAATATAATTGCCAGACAGGTAAAACAGAGACAGTTCAGATCTCTGGCATCATGGCAGCAGATCTTAGCGGTGTTCATCAGTTAGAGCACCAGTTGAAAGTGTTGAGGCAGTGAGCTGTGC
>JAODLI010074575.1:0-13049 GCA_027575585.1 Percopsis omiscomaycus | reverse complement strand
AGAGAGAGAGAGAGAGAGAGAGAGAGAGAGAGAGAGAGAGAGAGAGAGAGAGAGAGAGAGAGAGAGAGAGGTCAAATTCTACAAACAGAGGGAGACTTTTACATAGGCAGACACCCATTTGCACACAGTCTTTGGAGAAGCTGGAAAACCCTACACTATAACAATAAACCAAAAAGAAACAATAGTTGTAGGGCTCACATAATTGTACATGCTTTCTTGCGCTCAAGGTTAGTGGCTCCTGACAAATTTAAGGGGGATCACATCCACAGTCCCAGTTCTGCAACCTCTGTTAGCTTCACCATACGGATTGCTGCCTTCTCTCTGGAGGTTCAAAAACCTGAAGAAGAGTGGAGGACTTTAAATAGATTAAATAGATTCGTTTTGGTGACTGCATTTGTCATGCATTTGTTGTTTGAATGACATTTTCCAAAACTGGAATAATGTCTTTATGCTGGAGGAGAAGGTCCTGGTTTCCAGTGGTTTTTGCAGTTTTGCTGACATTCCTAACTTCTGGACATGCTGAACAGAACCAGGATGGAAGGAAAGTCAGATCTTCTTCATGTTTTGGAGGCTTTGATCTCTACTTTGTTTTGGACAAGTGAGTCAATAACTCTTATCTACCTGCTACACATATAGACCAAGGATATATCAAATATATGCATGGGATTAGCTGTAATGACAAATTCAAATAACATATGGTTTTCTTTTGCATTTAAGTGTGCATCTCACTCACCTGCATTTGACTCACCTGTGGCTAATGCATAAAAAATTTTTTTTTTTAAATAAAGGCATGCTGGAGTATGACGATTATGGTAGAATTTTGCAAAGCCTGCTAGCTTGTTTGGATAAAACCTTTCTTTTATTTAAATCATTGTAATACCTGGTGTATACAAGCTGAGCTTTAGAGATGGACTAAGGCAGTTATCCTGCCCTATCTAGATCTTAAAAATGCTAAAGAGCCCATATCAACTAGAACATTTGTAAAATGTACTCTATTGAGATCATTCCCTTTCTAGATTGTTGCTCTTTCACTTTGTATCAGATAAACATAGTTTCAGATCCTGGCTTGATGCATTTTTCCTCCAAACCACAATCTCTGTCAGTCAGGTCGACAAATGTCATCCAACATAACTAAATGATCTATCATAACTTATCTCTTTGTCTGATCTGTAAGATGAGGCCAGGATGACATTCAAATCCCTTCCCCTTTCACCATGTTGTGTATGTTGTGTATGTTTCTTACTGATTTTCACACATTCCACATTGCTGTTAAGCCGGGGGGACATTACTGTGAACTATGTTTACCAGGGGAAGAGACTTCGCTACATGTGAGCCCAGACAGTAAACCATGGTTTGCATTTACCCAGTTTATATTTGTTGCACATTTCAACATTTATTTTCACCATGTTCTTTTCTAGCCCAGGTCCCACTTTGACCTGTTTTGAGTGCTTCTTGTCCTCATATGTACTGTGTGTAATCCTACTTCTCCATTCTTTTAAATGTTGTCTGCATAACCATTTTTCCATTGGACCCAGATGTTCCAACATCCCAGGCGATTGGCTGAGTTGTCTGTGCTGGAACTTGTGACACACATTGTGAGGGAAGGATTTTGTGTGTGTGCGTGTGTGTGTGTGTGGGGGGGTCCAAGAGTATCAATAAAATACATTGCGATAAAAAGAGTATTATAAAGTGTTATAAGCTGTTATACGCTGATACAAAACATGCACATTTATTTCTAACTGTACTGTTATGTAGTCAGTTTGGAAGCTATAAAGGTATTTCTGCTCTTGCAAGTTTAACTAGTTTTTTTCCCAAGATGAAGGGACTTTATTCTATGATTCACCATTAAAATATACTGTATATTTCACATTTAAATGCTGAATCCTGAATAAGCAATGAACAAATGAGAGCTATAAATAGGCAAAACTTGACATTTCGTTTAACACTGTTTATAGCCAAACTGACCTCATTGTAAAATCAGAGTTGCTCTGGCATATAGGCATAATGAGGGTTAATTTGTCTGACTCCAACAACACTGACATCACTGCTGGTGCATTATAAAGACACCGACAGTAATCTGAGAAGTATGACATCATTGCAACCCTTTAGCATAAGACTGCAGGGCTATTTATGCAGAGAACTTTACTTTGTTTTGCAGATCTGGGAGTGTACAGAATCACTGGACTGAAATCTATCACTTTGTTGAACATCTAGCACAAAAATTCATCAGGTAAACAAAACAAAATCAACTTTCAGACTTCAGAAAGTACTTTAATGACGACAACCTTCCTATACTAAGCATAAATATGTTATACTGATGTGTGATCAGCATCAGTAAAATACTGTATATAATACAGACAGATAATACTATGTATTTTTATATTCTCAACTCCACATCACAGTCCACAGTTGCGGATGTCATTTATTGTTTTCTCTAATGAGGGCCGGGTTCTCATGAGGCTGACAGAAGACAGGTTCGTGGAGTTTCTCAAACCTGCTTTTCATCTCTGTATATTTCAGCTGTCAAATATACAAATATATCTACTGATAAAATTAAAAAATTATGAAAATATCATCCCTCGAAACCTATAATTGCTAATAGGAGCACCAAGTCTGATACTTAATCCGTGTTATTATTTTTTTTATCATTATGGATGACTTCAACATGTGGTTGGCTTTTAGTACCATTGTGGGCCACATATGTGTCTAATCTTTCCTCAGGCTGTTTCCGTACAGCCAAAATACGTTTCACTGTTTATGGCCTTCCTGCTATCTTATTGTACAAAAAGCTAATTTCCGCTTGACAGTGACTCGAGCATATAGTTGGCTATACTGGTTGGATATTATACTACACTATATTGGCTTCATCACAGCATTTTTTGAGAAAGCTGGCCTTGTGTGCAATATATTGTATTGACAATAGATTGTATTGATCTGTTGGCTCAGGGAGCACATCCGCAAAGGTCTGGAGGAGCTGCAGAGAGTTCGTCCAGGAGGAGACACATACATGCATGAGGGCATTCAGAGGGTGAGACAGCTTAATTGGTTCAACCTTCGATCGGGCATCTCCTGTATCTCCCCCCTGGCTCAAGAACAAACTGTCCATATGCCAAACATGAATAGCCACATGCAACGGAGAGGAGAAAAGTTCCTTCAGCTAGTTAGCACGTAGTGAGCATGTACACAGTGAGTTGTTTCAGCCCAGCTTTTGTTTTGTTTTTTACAGGCTAGTGAGCAGATATACTATGGAAACTCTGAAGGTGTGTATCTATGGGATTTTACACAAAAAATGTAAGGCTATTGAATCAATTGTACCAGTAAATAAAAGAGAGTTTATATATTTTGTTCTATAATGATTTGCTATCAGAGATGACTGGCATGTATTTGTCCTTACAATATCATTTAGATGACATCATTTAAGATAAGAATGCCATTCTGGTAGACAGTTGGTGTTAGGATTTAGACTATGCATCAGTTTAGAATTGAACCTTTATGACACTTTATTATGCTGCTGCATGCCGCAGGTCATCGTATGGCCAGCGTCATCATAGCTTTAACAGACGGAGAGCTGCATGAGGATCTGTTCTACTATGCAGAGCTAGAGGTGAGAGGCCGACAGGAGAGAGAGATAAATGAAGAGGGGGAGACACAAAGGTATGAAAAGGACATCGGAATTGTAAATAGGTAAAAACGTGACACGTACACACGTGATGACACAGACCAAGCACTCGCCCCTTTAATCCCCTCTCTTTAGTTGGTGAAAAAAGACTGAGCGTCTGTCAAATTTATACTTCCCATCTGGCCTGTGAATGAAGCAGGCCTGCTCGTTCTCCACACATCTGCAGTGGGAACCAATGATTTATTCCTTGCCGGGAGAGCAGGTGTTTGCATGCCAAGTTGAGACTGTTTAATCAACAGCCCATATTGATAAAGTGAGACTGATATTTCCGCTTAAGTAGTTGCCATTGTCATTTTCCGCAGGGGAAATGTCCAGTAATAGAATTAGTGGTGCAGGCAGTTTATGGTATTTGGCATTTGGCAAAAAGCACAGCACTGACTGCTGTTATATACTAGGTGGTATTTAACAACAACATAGGGTTACCCAACATTTTAGAAGAGCCATGTAAACAAGAGCCTAAGTGACATGTTTCAGATGATATTGCGAAATGCAGATGGGTAATTGAACCCAGGTGTTGAGCCTCTTCCTGTTTTGCTTTTTCTGTGAACCTAACAGGCCAATCGCTCCCGGAGTCTGGGTGCCTCTGTTTACTGCGTGGGGGTGAAGGACTTCAATGAGACACAGGTGTGTTTTTCACTACATTTAGTTATATACCATGACATCTGTGCTACACCTAGTGAGCTGGAGAGCTAGCTAGACCATACTGCTTTTGCAAGCTCCACATTTTGTTCCCCTGTACAAATTAGTTCAGAAACTTCCCATTCAGTCGTTTGTCATAAAGGCAATGTTAATGGTGTCAAATCATTAGCAGAAGATTGGACCACTTTTTTTAAGACACAGGCGCTAGCGGTTGATTGGACCTCCTTCCACAAATCAGAACCAATTCCCCATAGGGATGATTTTCTTAACACAGTTGCTGTCAGCACCAACTGAACTAACCACCACTGATTGGCTGGTGGTTCTCTGTTTTGAATTGAGAGTTCCAAGATTGGTGTGCAATGTGAAGCAAATCGTAGAGGTGGAGCTAGAAAAATCAGGATGGTTTCACCAAGAGAGCACAGTGAGACTAAATTCATAACTTTGAAAATATAGTAACAAAATATAAGCGATGCTGACATTTAGTTAAATCCTTGATTCTGTAGCTTTCTTATATCAAGTCCTCACTCTGAAGTTCAGTAAAATAAAAATAAACCGTTCGTGGACCAGAACCGGATCTGCATTTTCATCTGCCATTTTTTCTCAAAAACATACTTTTAAGCTGAGCAAATTATCTACTGGTAATATATGTTCTCAAGTTTCTGCAGAAATAAATTGTTGTAGGATAATATAATATATATTTATATTTTGGATTAAAACTTGAAATATATCTCAAATTAATATCTACAACAACAAACTGGACTAACTTGAAAGTACAGCCATGAAAAAATTTAACAGACCACTGCCCATTTTTTAAAATACAGTATATCCATATACAATTACATTTATATTTAATACATTTATATTTATATAAATATTTTTATTATTATTTAATATATACTTTTATTATATTTTATTATATTTTTAGTATTATATTTACAAGAATATGCAGTGGTCTCTTAATTTTTTCCATGGCTGTATAATATATACTACCAGGAGAGAAGGAAGAAGCTGTGTGTGTAGACGCATAAGAAATATTTTTTATCAGAAACAATAGACATGAATGGTGGATGAATAGTGTAATTGTGAGTTCCCAGTCTAGCACCTACAATAAATGATTTGGGTTAATTCATGATTCACATCTGTAAGAGGACTTAATATTGAGTAAGAAAGGTAAAGGGATTAACAAAAGTTCAGCCTCGCTTTAACATTACTTAACTTGAATATGTTTACTCTCATCTCTTCTAGCTGGCAAAGATAGCTGACAGTAAAGACCATGTGTTCCCTGTGAATGATGGCTTTGAGGCTTTGCAAGGTGTCATTGATTCGGTAAGCATTCCACCTCATTCTGCCAAATAAGCATAAATATTTATAGTGCTTAACAACCATTTAGAACAGTGGTTCCCAAACAAGGGATTTACCCCTTCTTAACAGTGTAAACATGGAACAAATGTCACTTTTATATAAAAATGAAAGAGATTATTTGATATTGTTGAAATCTCATTGCCCTCTAAAAAACCATGCTGTGGTCCACGAGAGGGTCCCAACCCCCTTTTTGAAAACTACAGAGGATCTAAAAAGATGCTTCAGGAAGTCCACAGAAAACCAATATGCATGCAGGGAATTCACACTATGTCCCCATCCCTGAGCCTTCTTCTTGTTCTGTCAACAAAGTGTTCAAATAACCCAGAAAACAAGACTAGATTAAGACGATTAACAATTCCATATATCAAGTCCTGCCGGGGACAGAATTCCAGGAAAACCTGCCGTGACAGCCATACTTTTGATCTGTGCTGCTGTGGTGTGTAGCCAAGCAGTATCAAAGTGTGTGTATTATATCTTCTAAGGCCAACCTTTGTGACAATGATGTGTTTTTAACCGCTGGATTGAGAAATTAAAAACAATTTCTAGTGGAGGGCAATTGCCTCCACTAGATTTTGTTGAGTAGTGTTAAAGGTCGTGCTGACTGTCATCTGGAGCAAGTTAACATCATGTTGAAAGCTTTTGGCACCATTCAAGAAAGCGTGACGGCATCAGGTCTCTCTTTGTTGTCCGTCTTAATTGTATACTTTTCTATCCAAAGCCCATGAAACGATTGTTATTGGAAATGGCTGCTATTTAAAAGTTTAATGTGGAGCATTATGTGGTCCTATCATTTGTTTTCTATATGCTCCCATGTAAAGCGCATTGTATTGCATTGCATTGCATTTGCATGAAATCTCTTACACAATTGATTTTTTTTAGTACCTATTCTCTAGGATAGTGGTGTTTAGCCACACATTAACACATTAAGTCCGAAATTCACAAGGACGCTCTAGGTTAGTTGATAATCACATAATGTTAACATTATGAGACATTAGCTTTCCCAGGCAGAGGAGTGATGTCAACAGAAAACCCATTCAGACAGACAGCCCTGTTACAGAAGGGCTGTCTGTAACAGGAAAGTAACAGGAAAGTTCCATGTCATTACCTTAAGGCAACTAAATTCACCGTGACCTCTTTCATCGTCAGATCCTCAAGAGGTCCTGTATAGAGATCCTGGCAGCAGAACCGTCTAGTATCTGTGCAGGAGGTAAGGAAGCTCACAAGGACCTCTGGCATTTCCCATCCTTCTTCTTTTAAATTCTCTTTTCTTCAGTACATTTTATTTGAGACATTGTACAACACATTCAACAGTTGGTTGGACAAGATAGTGGTTTGATCTCCAACTTGCCTGGCCTACCTGTAAGCTTCCGTAATAATTGCCGCCTACTCCTAAATATTTGTAATTGTACTCACTGTAAGTCGCATTTGGATAAAAGCATCTGCTAAATTACCAAATGGGTAGAATGGGTGTAAATGATGTACTCTCCAGACAATAGCAACAACTGTCCATAACCTGAATGATTCATCCTTGACCTGAAATCCTTTCTCCATTTTGCACTTTACAACGCTACTTTATCTTCATATGCTGTTTCACAAGATACCACTTTCCTCAGTGTAGAAAGAAGTGCTTACATGACATGTTTGGGGCTTTGTGGTGTTGGCTCCACAGGACTCTTGGCATTATACCCACATCTGCCCAACTTTCAATGAAATCTTTCTGACCACAGAATCTCAACGCATTCAATATGGGAAGTTAGACCAAATGGCCGCGGTTGCCAGGCATTACATAAACTGTAACATGAGTTTGGCTGTAGATCCAGAATCACGGAGTGACTGTTGTGTATTTTTTGATCTTATACCCAGAGTCCTTCCAGGTGGTGGTGAAAGGAAATGGATTTCTCCATACCCGGAATGTTGATAAAGTCCTGTGCAGCTTTCGGATCAACGACACGCTTACTAAGAGTGAGTGAAACCTGATGATGAATACTTTGTCACAGCACTGCTAAATGTGTGTAATGTGAAATGTATGCACAAAATAATAAAATAAAGGTAGATGTACTGTGTAGATGTGAGCATTCTTCTAAGCTTTACACAATTATACGGTAACAGCTGATTAGTCCAGTCAACTGCAATATAAACAGCTGGAATTAACTGACCAATGAGTGGGAGACAGTAAAATTCTTTTGATTAATGACATCTGAAATTGCCAACAGTCTAAGGCCAAGTTAGCAACGCAGCACGAGTTGTCTAAGATCAAATAAGTAGCCATCCCATACTCTCTGTTGGTATCACTGCTTTGAATTTTTAATTGCACGTCTATGTTTTAAATAGTCTGGAAGGAGTCAAGAGACAAAAGGGGAAAGGCCTCGAGGCACATCCATTCCCCATGGTCTTTACAAGTGGCCTAATGGTTTTTAAACCCACTTCCTAGCATGGCCGTCACGATAGCAGTATAGCAGTGGCATGCTGTTCTAGCAGCAAACAAGAGATTGGCTGACCGCAAGCAAGCCTGAACAAGAAAGGATGAATAATATGTTTTGGCCAAAACTGTTGAAAGTACTGAACCCGATGAACTCTTATCTTTCAGTACACTGGATTTCCTTTTAATAAACCTGAATGGAGAATGTATTTTTTATTAATATTGTATACCATATACTAATTGGCATGGTACAGTAGAATTCATGGTGAATGTGCTATCTCTGATCTTAGATTAGGAAATCAATGGTGCTCTATTAACATTAATCCAGATTGATGTATGGTATTTATCTAAACCACCTAGTCCTTGTAGAATGTGTGTCATTCAGTGGGAGGAGGACCTCTAGGTCTTCGCTATGCCAATCGCATTTTTAACAACATTCCTTTTTGTGTGTGTGTGACAACATTTAACCTTTTCCAGAAAGAAATCAGAGGGCATAGAATCAATTTAGGTTAAACTACTTATTTCTTTTATACTCCTCCAAATACGTGTTGTTGTGTGGAGCGTTTAATAAACTCCATCCAGTGGAACTTCTTTACTTCACTTGAGGGGCAAAGTCAGCATAATTAGTTCGATTTCCTACACGTGGTCTGTGTTTACGACAACCTTTCTTTTTCGCATCGTTGTTGACCCAATCTGATCCTGGCTGTTCCTAGCCCGCTACAGTGCTCTCCATGCTTTATTAAATAGTAAAAGGAAAGGAACTGTGTAAATACGTGTTGAACGATAGATGTTGGGGGCAACGTCTCCAGGGAAAGTGGCAGCAATATAGCATGAGAGAAATTTGTGTCCTCCTTATGTCTGTTTTTATTATTTTTGTGACAGATGGCAGTGAACATCATGGAATTATGTTTGAATTATCTTCACATAAAATCATTTTCTCTTCAAATGCCTGTTATCCTGAATTCCCAAATGATGTCCACAAGACAACAGTGCTGCTACTTTGCTATGGTCTATTGCCTTTATGGACAGCCTAGATAATTGGATTGTCTCTTCTATCCTTCTTAAACACAAATTCCATGGTTCTTATTGGGCTTATTGAGAATGCTTAAACCACGGACACTGTAAAACATGACCTTTCTTTACACTTATGGAATAGATGTTCCAATAAAACAATATGACATGAACGCACGATCGTTTGCCAGCATCCTCATCCCCAGGGAATTAAACGGTGGAAACATGACTGCACTGCTAGCTTTTTACTGGACTTTACTGGACCGACTGTTGTCGTCTTTTAACGAATGAGAGCCATTTAGAATTCAAGGCGGATGATAAAACCGGGGACTGGGATATTTGGCCTAGTTTATATTGGTGCTAAGATCTTTCTGGCAGTAGTGGTCCTCTCCCATCCATTCTGCATGGTGTTTCTAGAGAGGAGCAGCCCCAGCCAATGGGACTCTTAATGCAGATTCCCTCAGTTCTAGGGTATGCGTTCCCTCAGCCAGGATAAACAGACAGATCTGGACCTTGATGCCTGTTGGCTCTGTTTTCCTAAAAGCCAGCTGGACACCAAAATCCTATTTGGCTTAAAATCAAAAGCTACAGTCATAATGCTTCTAGTGCTGTTTTCAGAGATACAAATATCACTCGACAGTAGATAACTAAGCCACAATATTCTTGTTTTGAAGCAACTCAGTGCATGTCTGTTCTTTGTTAATAAAGTTACAAGCAACAATAAAATTGCTTTCATCGTGTTGTTTCTCTTCTAACTTTCATCTGACAAATAATCTCAAGCCAATCAGTCAATTAATTAATTTGATCCAGGGGTAAAGCATTACACAATCAGCGGAATTATTTAAGTCAAACTTCCTTGGCATATAAATGTTAAAAGCTCCTGATTGAGGAGCTTGGCATGTCAGTGGATACTACTGGTAACACAAGTAACAAGTGTGGAATGTTTGGCTGGTGTTTTGACTATTTATTAGTGACCCTGTTCCCTTCCTATTCTCTAGTGGTGAAGCCTTTAATTGTGGAAGATACTTATCTTCTCTGCCCTGCGCCAATACTTCAAGAAGAGGGAATGTAAGTGCAACCTTAAAATGTTTTCTTCTCTCCCTCTGTCACATCAATCATTTGCCCATCTACACAGAGGTGCTTCACAGAGCTCAAACATTTTTCTCCATTTATTCCAGGGCAGCCAACCTCTATGTCAGTATGAACGAAGGTCTCAGTTTCATCTCCAGTTCAGTCACCATAACCACTGTAGGCTGTGTGAGTTTGACATGCCCGCACACCATTAATCCATGTGTGTTGATGTTTTATTTTAATGGCCATGTTTTGCATCATCCTAAAGTGGAATTGATTTTCTGTTAAACACTGGACTCTAACAATATCAGTCCTCATGGCAATGTTCAACAAAAGATCATCATCCAAGGACCATAACCACCATTCATCCGCCATTCCCTTTCATTGTTTCTTAAAAACAGTTTGCAGAATAAAATAGAATAGAATAAATAGAATAGTGTTAAAGATATATTTAACTTTTGCATTAAAAATTTAACAAACTGGAGTAACTTGAAGATACATATTACCAATAGAGATTGCAATTGGCTTTGTAGACTCATTAGAAGTTTATGAGAAACAATGGAAGTGAATGTATAATAAATACAACTGAATTTACAATCTAGCACCTACCGTGAACAAAGGGGTTTTAAACCCCTTTATGGCGAACATAAGCGGGAGGACTTAATATTGAGGTAGGGAAGCTACAGAGGGTTTAATAAAAGTTCAGTTCTGCTTTAGCACACAGAAATGGAGTACCAGCAGTTTCTCTATCCATTTAATTCTCTGTTGATATGTTGTGCCCAGACCTGATGAGATTTGTGTCTTTGTCAGTCTGATGGGACCATCCTGGCAATAGCTCTTCTCATACTGATGGTACTCCTGGTCTTAGCTCTCCTCTGGTGGTTCTGGCCCCTCTGTTGCACCGTGGTGAGTCTTTCCAAAACATACAAACATTAATAACCTTGGTCTTTCACTAGGTAGCTTAGGTTTTTGGATTTCTGCCTGGTTTTAAAGTCACAACAATGTCCTTATTGGTTGAAGCTGGTCTAATTGTTGAATGGAGTGAATTCAGACTGACTTGCAGAGTGAAAGAATGTTTAGCTTGCGAGATCAGGATGGTCTGACGAGGCTAAGTCATAAAGGAACACTGTTGGAATGCAGCCGTACAGACAGACAGACAGCGTGCAATGTCTTTTGCAGGTCTGTTTTGTTGGGCTTACGGTCCTTTACGGCATCTTGTTAACACAAACAACAAGGTGAGGTCGTTAGAATCAAAATGCAGATCTGTCGACCTTTTGCCTCGCAGCAGATGAATTTGGAGAGTTACTGGCCACCTAGTAAAGGTGTGTTCAAGTAATTATGCTGCTGTTGAAGTAATTTGTTTAAAGGTCACAGCTGCTGACCTCAGAGGTCAATGAAATTCCCCCCTTAACACACTGCCATGGAAAATAGTTTGCCCCATTTTATATTCTGCATTATTGCGTATGTGTAACACATAACCAAAACCGAATATTAATTCATGGGAGAAATAGTGGTCATTGTTTATTTTAGTATTAAAGACTTCCATGTGACATGTGTCATCAAAATGATACTGACCAAGCCAATACAGAAGCCAACACAGAAGTGCACTGCAGCTCCTTGGATTGGGTTGGATGAGCTGTAGGGTGTTTTAAAATTGATGAAAAATTGATGAAGTAACTCAATTACAAATAAAACAAACAGCATTGAAATATTTAATTTCACCAGAAAATTCTCTTATTGCAACTGACATCCTCTTTGATTGAAATAGAGAAAGATGTCAGTTTTACAGCATGGCTGACCGCCTAATGTTTTTATACTTGTGACTTACTTTCAGCCTAATTCCATGTTGAGCTCTGTTTAGGAAACTGATGCTAGGTTACTATGGCAAACCAATTTGTGTTCCAGGCGAGGCATGGAAGAAATTCAGAAATACAAATCGGAATTTCTTTATTCACCGAGTGCAACGAATGCACATCTGTCTTAGTGACATAGAGGAAATTATAAACAACTTTGACATGGTTTAAGTCCAACTGGCACAGTGCAGTGTAACTGGCTCTCATATTAGGTGCAAGGCCATTATGCAAAACATACTACAAAAATATTAGATACATAATACAGTGTGGACTAAGACTAACTCTACATATTCACAAAACAAAGTAGACATTCTATCACTAAAATCAATAATGCAGTGTGGCATATAGTTGGCTGCACCAATAAAGAAAACATTCCATTGCATATTACTACTAAGCAAAATGGATGAGCATTAAATATGTTCGGAGCCTTGACTAAAAAGGACATTAGCCTTTAACTAAGTTTAATAATACATTGTGTAGGTACTTTATATTGAATGGCTAGAAATAGTATTTGCATGGCTGTTACTTTTCCCCTTTCCTCCTAATCAGCTACACCAGGCGTATTTCTAGGTCAGTGAATTACCCTTAGAAACTATGAAACAATGTAGGAATAGATGCAACAGTTCCTCAGTGATGTGGATTTAAATTATGCATTTTGATGTTCTTGTGGCTTATGTTACAGATCATTCATGAGCCCCCACCACCAGTTTTGGAGGAAAGTTCGGTACGTTGTCTTATTTGTGTTGTGATTTGCTGTTGGCCACACTTTAGACCTTTTATACAAGTTTTGGGGTTGTTACTCAAATAAAGTAATGTATTACACATTACTCGTTACTTTGCAAAAACTTTACTTATTTACTCCCTGTAGAAAGTAATTTGTTACACTACTTGTTACATTACTTTTAGGAGGACACACACAAGAGCTTTCTTTTATGCTCTTGTAATGATGCGTTGTGGGGTGGCGAGAGTAGGCGCGTGCCAGAGGGAAAACTGAAGGCAGACGTGGAAGCGGTTT